>ONZH01023031.1:145000-254413 GCA_900303285.1 Rhinella marina | reverse complement strand
ACAGATGTTAAACTTTCCGGCCTATAGTTCCTGGGCTCTGTTTTTGGACCCTTTTTGAATATTGGCATCACATTTGCTAGGCGCCAATCCTGTGGAACACTCCCTGTCAGTATAGAGTCCTTAAATAGCAGAAATAAGGGTCTGGCGATGACATTACTTAATTCTCTTAGGATACGGGGGCGATTTGTCTATTTTAATCTATTTTAATCTTTTAAAGACATCACTGTACTTATCCTGGGTCAGACAGGGCACTTTTAAAGGGGAATTTACTTTTATATTCTGCATTTCATCTGACAGATTATTTTCCTTAGTGAATACAGTGGAGAAAAAGATATTTAATAGCTTTGCTTTCTCCTCATCGCTCTCTGCAACTCCCCCCTCATTACTCTGTAAGGGGCCGACACCTTCAGGTTTATACTTTTTACCATTTATATCATTAAAGAACATTTTAGGGTTAGTTTTACTCTCTTTACTCTCTTTACTCCAATTAATCTCTCGGGCTCTAGTTTGGCTGCTTTTATTTGTCTTTTACATATTCTATTTTTTTCCTTATAGTTTTCCTAAAAGTTGGGTAAAAACCATAACAATGTTATACTTCAGGTTTATATGATTACAAAATAACCAAATTGATATAGTTTATTAGTTTTACACTATAAAATAACTTTTAACACCATAAAATCATTTTATAGAAAAAAAAATATTTGTACTTTGTGTTGCCATTAGTGTTGAGCGAACATGTTCGGCCGAATACACTATTCGGCCGAACATGGCGGTGCTTGGGTCCACGCCGGTGCTTGGGTCCATGTTAGCTACTGGCATTACACTGATTGGCTGGCCGGGAACGCGTCATCGGGTGCTATAAAGCACCCGGTGACATGTGACCCGACAAGTGATAGACACGGAGAGCTGCATCAAGGAGGGACAGAGAGTGTAGGGACAGAAGCACACTAGGCAGGGATAGAAAACGATCAGAAAGGACCCAAAAGCCCTTTTAAGGGCTATTATATCTGGCACAAACTTTTTTTTTTGTTATAGTTGAAGACTTTGAAGGTGTTTAAAATAGCGCTAGGAGGCCTGCCATTAACGCCACAAGCGCTGCTGCAGCAAGGAGGGACATACACTGTAGGGAGAGAAGCACGCTAGGCAGGGATAGAAATCGCTCAAAAAAGACCCAAAAGCCCTTGTAAGGGCTATTATATCTGTCACAAACCTTTATTTACTGACATTTGAGGACTTTAAAGGTGGTGAAAATAGCACTAGGTGGCCTGCCATTAATGACAAATGTGCTGCTGCTGCATGCTGTAGGATACTCTCTGTATACTATATACCTGACATACTTTGGTATAATTTCTGCTGTTAAGCCCGCAGTACTTCTTTTGCGTCTTGCTGTATAACATTTGCGTATTGATAGAATTTCTATAGGCAGGGTTACTATCATTATTTAAACGTCCATTGGGAAATACGTTTTTTTTTATTTTTTTGGGTGGCAAAATGACCCAGGTGTGCCCTGTCAGTAACGCTAGGTGCACAGCGTATTACAACCGTTCAAAAGTCTCTGTAGCTGACATCCGTATTTAATACCGTTTATTTAGGCCGGTGTTCCTTATTTGCTGCTGCAGATCAATTTTCCGAAGGAGGGAATTAAACAATAGGGATAGTATTTGGGTAGGTAGAAAGACTGTCGCTGTTCCAAAAAGACCAAAGTCCACTGTGAAATACGTTTTTTTTTTATTTTTTTGAGTGGCAAAAAAACCCAGGTGTGCCCTGTCAGTAACGCTAGGTGCACAGCATATTACAACCGTTCAAATGTCTCTGTAGCTGACATCCGTATTTAATACAGTTAATTTAGGCTGCAGTTCCTCATTTGCTGCTGCTCTATAACGTTAGCGCATTCAGAATATTGGACATTCGTTTAAATTTTTCTGATCATACAGTTAATAAAAATCTGCAGTACTGTAGTTGTGACCAAGTTGCATATATACTATACAATATGCGCAAGGCGAGCACTAAGGGACGGGGAAGTGGGTGTGCTGCTGATGGTGAACGCAGAGGCCATGGCTCTGGGCGCAGTGAAACTGTGCCTGCTGGCAGAGCCCAAGAAACAGTCATCCAAAACTCCTAGCTTCATGTTACAGTTTGCAGGGCGGCGCAAGACGCAACTCTTGTCGCCACAGCAGTGCAAGCAGGTAGTCGGTTGGATTTCAGCTGATAATGCTTCCAGTCGGTTCAGCACCACCCCCTCTTCCACAAAGTCCAGTCTCAGTAGCCAAGAGTCTGGGCAACCGTATCCTCACCCTGATCCTCCTTCCTCCCACCATGCAGAGTCTGGGCAAAGAAGAGATCCCACATTGGGATATTCCGAGGAACTTTTTTCATCACCGTCCCTTGGCTTGGGACTCTCGCCAAGGCCGCTTGAAGTGGGACATGAGGAGATATTGTGCCCTGATTCACAACCTACTGAGCAAACACAGTCTGTAGATGATGACGGTGGGGAACGACAAGTATTTTCTCCCGAGGTGGATGATGATCATGAGACACAGTTGCCAATAAGTCAAGGGCAATTAGTGTCTCAAGAGGTTGTGGATGAGGATGAGACGCAGTTAAGTCAGGTTCTTGTTAGTTCACCATGTCAGGAGGAGGAGCAGAGTGAGGATGTGGAAGAGGAGGTGGTGGACGACGAAATAGCTGACCCAACCTGGGAAGGTGGCAAGCCGAGCAAGGACAGCAGTACAGAGGGGGAGGGATCCGCAGCAGCACAACAGGCTGGAAGAGGCAGTGGGGTGGAAAAAGGGAGAAGGCAGGCCATGCCAACCAGGCATGCAACTGTTCCCTGGAGCAGCCCCTTACGGCCAGCTCCCTTGTCAAGGGTTAGGTGTTCAGCAGGAGGTTTTTTGAGGAAAGAGCTGACGATAAACGGATTGTAATTTGTAACCTGTGCTGTACCAAGATGAGCAGGGGCGTAAACACCAGCAACCTGACCACCACCAGCTTAATCCGACACATGTCAGCAAAGCACCCTAAAAGGTGGGCTGAACGCCACGATCTGTGTCTGCAGGTCACACCACTGCCTCCTCTTCCCCTCTGTTACGTGCTGTCCAAGACGCAGGCCCAGATGCCTCCTGCCCTGCACCTGGACCTTCGCAGGAAACATCAGCCAGCACGTCCACTTGAATGTCCCAGCGCAGCGTTCAAATGTCCTTGCCGCAGGCATTTGAACGCAAACTCAAATACCCTGCCACCCACCCATAGGCCATAGCTCTAAACGCGCAACTTTCCAATTTGCTGGCCCTGGAAATGTTGGAGTTTAGGCTGGTGGACACCGAGGCCTTTCACAGCCTGATGGCGGCGGCTGTCCCTCGTTACGCAGTCCCCAGCCGCCACTATTCTTCCCGATATGCCGTCCCTGCCTTACACTAACATGTGTCCAGAAACATAACCCGGGTCCTAACCAACGCAGTTACTGGCAAGGTCCACTTAACAACTGACACATGGACAAGCGCTTGTGGCCAGGTACACTACATTTCCCTGACGGCACACTGGGTGAACGTTGTGGAGGCTGGGAGCGAGTCGTCCCCTGGGATGGCCCAGGTGCTACCCACGCCGAGGATTGCGGGCCCTACTTCCATCCGGATTTAGGCTGCCACCTATAGTAGCGGCTGCAACCCCTCCTTCTCTTCCTCCACCTCCTCCTCCACTTCTTCCCATGCAGAATTGCAGAATTGCCATCTTGCAGCACCACTCAGACTTCTGTCAGTAGCTGGGAGCAGTGTAGCACAGCAGTCGGTAAGCAGCAAGAGGCCGTGCTGAAGCTTATTTGCCTGGGTGACAAACAGCACACCGCCGCAGAGCTGTGGCATGGCATAAGGGAACAGGCTGAGCTGTGGCTCTCGCCAGTCAACCTACAGCCAGGCATGGTTGTATCCGATAACGGCCGCAACTTGGTAGCCGCTTTGGAGCTGGCCCACCTCCCACATATACCATGCCTGGCCCATGTATTCAACTTAGTGGTTCAGTGGTTTCTGAAAACCTACCCCAATTTGTCTCAGCTACTGGTGAAGGTGCGTCACCTGTGCGCCCATTTCCGCAAGACACCGACAGCTTCAGCCGGCCTGGCAACTCTGCAGCAGCACTTGCGGTTGCCAGCTCACCGACTGCTGTGTGACCTGAGCACGCGATGGAATTCCACCTTACACATGTTGAGCAGGCTTTGTGAGCAGCAGAGAGCAGTAGTAGAATACCAGCTGCAACATGGTCGGCGCCTTTCTAGTCAGCTTCCGCTCTTCACAAGCAACGAGTGGGCATTGATGTCTGACCTCTGTGAGGTGTTACTCAACTTTGATGAATCTACACAGATGGTAAGCGGCGATAATGCCATTATCAGCGTAACCATCCCACTTCTGTGTCTACTAAAAAACTCACTGCTCACAATAAAGGCCGATGCTCTGCGTGTGGAAATGGAGGAAGACCCTACACAGGGTGATAGCCAGAGCACCATCAATTCGTCTTCTCAGCGGCAATTGGAGGAGACGGTTGCCACCGCTACACAGGGTAGGCATAGCACATTTACACCATCTCTTCGGTGTGGATGGGCTGGAGAGAAGGAAGTGGACGAGGAGGATATCAAGAGTCATGCTCCTGGTGGGGAGAGCGAAGCCTTGTCTGTTGGGACTGTGGCACACATGGCTGACTTCATGCTAGGCTGCCTTTCCCGCGACCCGCGCGTTATACGCATATTAGGCAACACGGATTACTGGTTGTTCACCCTTCTCGACCCCCACTACAAAGAGAACTTCCCATCTCTCATTCCTGTGGTGGAGAGGACAAGTAAAATGTTAAAATACCAGAAGGCCCTTGTCGAAAAATTGCTCCACAAATTTCCATCTGACAACGCTGGCGGCAGAGTACGTAGTTCCTTGGCCACCCGAGGAGGGGAGACGAGGGGAACACACAGCAGTTCCAACAAAGGCAAGGCGACACTCTCCAAGGCTTGGGACAGTTTTATGACACCCCGCCAGCAGCCTCACCCTGATGAGCGGCCTTGTGTGACAAGGAGGGAAAAGTGTTGGAAGATGGTAAAGCAGTATGTAGCTGACCGTGTCAACGTCCTGAGCGATCCATCTGTGCCGTATAATTATTGGGTGTCTAAGCTGGACACGTGGCACGAACTGGCGCTCTATGCCTTGGAGGTGCTGGCCTGCCCTGCCGCCAGCGTTTTGTCGGAGCGGGTATTTAGTGTCGCTGGGGGCATAATTACTGATAAGCGCATCCGCCTGTCAACTGACAATGCTAACAGGTTCACGCTTATCAAAATGACTTCTGTACTCCACTAGAGGAAAGAGGCTTAACATGAAGGAACCTTAAATCAGGCTTTTAGGGTGTACTGAATATACTGTATTATCATGCACCCCTTCCTCTTCTTGTCCTCTTCTTCCTCTTCCTCCATCATATGAAACAGCTTATTAGGCTGCCCTCGAAGTCCACCAGCTGGGCCTGCACCCGAATTTGTTAGCCGGTCAGCTTACCAGCTGGGCCTGCAACATAATTGTTTGACCTGTTAGCTCACCAGCAGGCACTCAACCATAATGTTTTACACGCTCAGCTCTGCTACATGTCACTTCTAATGTTTCAGACGTTCAGCTAAGCGGCATGTTTCCTTTAAATTTTTTTTTCTATAAGGTCGGCAGCAGAGTGTCACCCTTAAATTTTTTGGACGGTCAGCTCAGCATTAGCGTGTCACACTTGAAAATTTTTAATGGTCTGCTCTTCTTCAGAATGTCACATGAAGAATATCATTTTTTCGACGGTCAGCTTGGCATTAGCGTGTCACACTTGAAAATTTTTAATGGTCTGCTCTTCTTCAGAATGTCACATGAAGAATATCATTTTTTTCGACGTTCAGCTTGGCATTAGCGTGTCACACTTAAATATTTTTAACGGTCTGTTCTTCTGAAGAATGTCACATGAAGAATATCATTTTTGTCACACTTAAATATTTTTAATGGTCTGTTCTTCTGAAGAATGTCACATGAAGAATATCATTTTTTAGTATGGTCAGCTTGGCATTAGCGTGTCACACTTGAAAATTTTTAACGGTCTGCTATGCGGTGGAATGTCACATCAAGAATATCATTCTTTTGGATGGTCAGCTCAGCATTAGCATGTCACATTTAAATATTTTTTACGGTCTGCTAGGCAGTGGAATGTCACATGAAGAATATAATTTTTTTGGACGGTCAGCTCGGCATTAGCGTGTCACATTTAAATATTTTTTACGGTTTGCTATGCAGCGGAATGTCACATGAAGAATATAATTTTTTTGGACGGTCAGCTCGGCATTAGCGTGTCACACTTAAATATTTTTAACGGTCTGTTCTTCTGAAGAATATCACATGAAGAATATCATTTTTTAGTACGGTCAGCTTGGCATTAGCGTGTCACACTTGAAAATTTTTAACGGTCTGCTATGCGGCGGAATGTCACATCAAGAATATCATTCTTTTGGACGGTCAGCTCAGCATTAGCATGTCACATTTAAATATTTTTTTACAGTCTGCTAGGCAGTGGAATGTCACATGAAGAATATAATTTTTTTGGACGATCAGCTCGGCATTAGCGTGTCACATTTAAATATTTTTTACGGTCTGCTATGCAGCGGAATGTCACATGAAGAATATAATTTTTTTGGACGGTCAGCTTGGCATTAGCGTGTCACACTTAAATATTTTTAACGGTCTGTTCTTCTGAAGAATGTCACATGAAGAATATAATTTTTTAGTACGGTCAGCTTGGCATTAGCATGTCACACTTGAAAATTTTTAATGGTCGGCTCTTCTGCGGAATGTCACATGAAGAATATAATTTTTTGGGATGGTCAGCTTGGCATTAGCGTGTCACACTTGAAAATTTTTAACGGTCGGCTCTTCTGCCCAATGTCACATGAAGCGTGTCAGCTCAACATTAGCGTGTCACATTTAAATATGTATTTTTAACGGTCTGCTCTGCAGCGGAATGTCACATTAAGAATATCATTTTTTCGACGGTCAGCTTGGCATCAGCTTGTCACCCTTAAATTTGGAACAGTTTGATAAAGTGCGGTGGCAGCAGCATGTGTCCCTTAAATTTTTTTTACGGTCAACTCGGCAGCAGAGTGTCAAACTAAAATTTGGGACAGTTTGATAAATTACGGTGACAGCAGCATGGAGTCCGATTCCATTATTCATAGCTTAAGTATTCTTAAGTATTTTGGGATGGTCTGCGCAGCAGCAGAATGTCAACCCTATTGTTTTTGAGTGTCAGCAGCAGTCCATCAATGATAATTTTTCACGGGTGTGTCTGATGCCCTACTTTGTGTAATAAAGGGTGTAATGGAGTGCCTGATCCTTGTATATTTTGGCAGCCCTTTCCCTTAGTGCATAGGCTTTATGAGTGTCGGAGTCCCACAATTATACCACAATGTGAATGAGGCCCTTATTTATATGATATACCTGTTGTATGGGAGTGCCTCATCTGTGTAATTTTTGGCAGCACTTTCGCCAACAATATTTCCTGTAAAATCGATGTTATCTTGGGTTTTGGGCGGTATTTTTGTCATTCCGTAAAAGTGGCGTAATAGTCGACATCATCTTTAATAGCAGCGACTTCGGTGTCCAAGATGCATCCAGACATCCTCCCCATACTGTTTCCTAACCATTTCTGTGGTGTTTCCACCATTTTCTGACGTTTCCCTATTGACCAGACACCCTGTCCTCTGCAGAGCAAGGGGTGCCTGGTCATCCCCCATTGACTTCCATTATACTTGGGTTTTTGGCCGAGCACTCGAGCACCACCTAGTGTTCGGCCAGAGCATCCGAGCACCCGAACATTGGGGTGCTCGATCATCACTAGTTGCCATATTTCAGGAGCCACAACTTTTTTTTTTCTGTTGATGGAAAAGCTGTAGTTTCCATTGGAATTTCACTAAAGGACTTAGATATTGCACTGCATTATACCTGATCATACTGACACTTGCAAAGTCTAATTAGCTTCCATAGATGTCAGACACAGAGGCCACTATTAGGCCTCCAGCTGCCATGGCAACCATCAGCGACCTTGTTGTATGGGAAGGGCGAGCCCTCTCTCTCTATCAACCACTTAGATGTTGCAGCCACTATTCATTGCATCATCTAAGAGGTTAAAGGGAGTCTGTCATCTCATTTTCACCTATATAACTAACAGTAGTGTCCCACAGAAGATTGCATACACATCCCAGACATACCTATGTGCACTCTGTGTCTGTATTACATGTCCAGGAAAAGCACTTTTATTCTGCAGGAAAACAGCTCCAAAGTGCCCAGCTGAAAGTGAAACTAAAAACAGCTTTCTCTCCCAACTTGATTTCTAACAGCTTTATCTTCTGATGTACTGGATATAATGCGGTGATTTTGGTATCATTTTAACGCTTGCCAGCTTTCATAGAAGGTCAGAACCATTTTTCTATCTGCTACCAATCCCAAGATATGATCAGCTAAAGCAGCCCTCCCCTCTTCAGTCTGGTTTGCTTTGAGCACTTGCAGCAGCAGAGCTGGGCACTTGGGAGCTGTTTTCCTGCAGAATAAAAGTGCTTTTCCTGGACATGTAATACAGACACAAAGTGCACACAGGTATGTCTGGGATATGTCTGCAATCTTCTGTGGGGCAATGCTCTTAGTTATAAAGGTGAAAAGAAGGTGACAGACTCCCTTTAAAAATCCTGTATCAGAGCTAGAGCTGATTTCACCTACTGAGCTAGGCAGGGGCCTAGCCAAAGGCTCACGGGTAGAGATGAGCGAACGTGCTCATAACGAGCACTGTACCGCTCGGCTCCCCTGTGTTCGCATGGGTGCAGGCAGCGCTTCCGTCAGGTGAGGAGGACGGAAGCGGCTGCCTGCGCCCATGCGAGCGCAGGGGAGCCGAGCGGTACAGTGCTCATTACGAGCACGATCGCTCATCTCTACTCATGGGTCCTGGTGCAGAAGTTCAACTTGGGCCCCCCCTTCTCTCAGTGCTTTGTCGCCAGGGGCAGGGAAGCACATAGCCTTCATGCTGCCTGAGGCAAAAATTGAAAGGGCACCCCCCCCCCTCATGCCAAAATCTTGACCTAACCCCTTCCCTCCAGCCAGAGGTGTTACTTGACCTGCATGCACTTTCGATAATACTGGTCTCTTCTTATGCGGCACAAGGGTCTCTGGGCTCCCTCAGGCTCCTGGGCCCGGTAGTGACTGCCACCTGTGCACCCCCTATAGCTACGCCTCTGGGGCTGGTAGTAGGTCGCCTGTATATTACAGCTAGCTTTTTCTACATAGTTAACAGACTCTGCTCCTGAGCCTGTGCCACACCAGCACTGTACATGTACGGTTCAGTGCATTAAAGGGTTTCTGTCACCAGTTTTGGGCATATAAAACAGGATGACATTTGCAATGTGCAAATGTCACCTGATGCCCAAACTGGTGATAATTTTTTTACTGGTGCCCCCGTTTTTGAAATAAATCATCTTTTGTTGTATGCAAATGAAGCTTACTAGGTGCAAGGGGCGGTTACCTCGCACCTAGTAAGCTCCGTTTGCCCACCCGCGGTCACGCCTACCTTCACTTGATTGACAGGGCCAGGCAGCTTGTTGGATCCTCTGCCGGCCCTGTGCTCCATTCAAATCCCGCGCCTGCGCCCTGCGGAATAAAAGCGGCGCAGGCGCAGTGAGCGGCGCTGGCCGCCGGGCTCCCGGCTACCTCACTGCGCCTGCGCCGATGACGTCAGAGTACACATGACGTCATCGGCGCAGGCGCAGTGAGGTAGCCGGGAGCCCGGCGGCCAGCGCCGCTCACTGCGCCTGCGCCGCTTTTATTCCGCAGGGCGCAGGCGCGGGATTTGAATGGAGCACAGGGCCGGCAGAGGATCCAACAAGCTGCCTGGCCCTGTCAATCAAGTGAAGGTAGGCGTGACCGCGGGTGGGCAAACGGAGCTTACTAGGTGCGAGGTAACCGCCCCTTGCACCTAGTAAGCTTCATTTGCATACAACAAAAGATGATTTATTTCAAAAACGGGGGCACCAGTAAAAAAATTATCACCAGTTTGGGCATCAGGTGACATTTGCACATTGCAAATGTCATCCTGTTTTATATGCCCAAAACTGGTGACAGAAACCCTTTAAGTACCTTCCTGCTGTGCCACACATGTATCAAATAGAGCAACATCATAGGTAAAATTTATAGAAGAGGTTGTCCAAGTTACCTAAAAAGGGGCCCTATCCCACTAAATGCCTTTAAAAAAAAGTATGCTCACCCCTTTCTCCCCCACTGTTCTCTTAGCTACATCTCCGGTCCTCCTCCTCTAGAACAAGGGGAAAGAAGCGCATGCACATCACACTCTCTCTCCTCTCTTCTGAGGACAGAATCGTGATGGAGCCATAAATTTTTACTGAGCCGGCCTTGTGCAGTGAGGAGAGAGAAAACGATATGCCTGCATGTCTCTCCCCTTGTTTTAGAGATCATGGGGATCTCGGCACTCAGACCCCATCAATCAAAACTTTGATATATCTCTATTACATATCAAAAGTTTTGTGACAGTCAGCAACACTTTAAATATGCTGCCCAAGTTTGCTTTTTTGTTCATCTAAAAAAAAAAAGAAAGAAATATTAAAGATGTTGTATAAATCATAATTTAATTTTATTTATGGATGGACCTTTCTGCCACTAGATGGCGCTTTGACATTAAAAATTCTCTTTGCAAGTATACTGTAATCTTGTCATGTTTTAATCCTATGGTGTGCCATTTGTAAACAGTAAATTCCCAAATTAAAATTGAAATTCTGTATCACTAAATATCATTATGCATCACATACTCTATGATATAAAATGAAATGATATTCTGTAAAATGAGAATATCAGAGTTGAACCCCTACCTGACAGAGTGATTTTGCATTTTTGTGTTTTCGTTTTTTAGTCCCTGTCGTCTTGGAGCTGTATCTTATTTTTCCATTCATATAGCAATAAGAGGACTTGTTTTTTTGCGGGACAAGTTGTACTTTCTGATGGGACCGTTTAGTATTACATACAATCTAGTAGGAAGCTGGAGAAAAATATCCAAATATGGGGAAATTTTAAAAAATGCAATTCCACCAGTTTTATAGGTTTTGTTTTTACAGCGTTCACTATGCAATATAACATATTATGGCGATATGGCACATTTGTATAGTTTAAATACTGGGAGGGGGAAACTTTTGACAAAAAATCACCATATTCTGACCCCCAAAACCTTTTATAGTTATGTCTACAGAGCTGTGTGAGGGTTAATTTTTTGCAGGATGATCTTTAATTCTTATTGATATCATTTTGGGGTGTATATGACTTTTTGATCGCTTTTAATTACATTTTTTGGCTAGGTTACGCCATTCCGCCATTCACTGTATGGGATACATTTTTATATTTTAATAGTACGAGCGTTTTCGGACATGGCAATGACTATGATGTTTATTTTTCTTATTTATTTTTATTTTGGGTACAAGGGGGTGATTTGAATTTTTATATTTTTTAAACCCTTTTTTTAAAACTGTTTCGGCCCTCAAGTGAACCCTGACATGCAATTGCAATTTGTATAAAGTAATGGAATTTTATCCATTACCATATACAAACATCAGCATATTACAATTAAGTGCTGTCACATGGTGGCCTGAATTGTAATATACTAGTAATAAGCCTAGAAGCCTAGCACAGGCTTAAATAAGAATGCCTTCCCTAATGTCTATCCTGGGTTTGTGTTCCAAGCTTGTGCTTCCGGGTTTTCACAGCCAGGGTGAAGGAGACTCCTCCTTGTACCGATGCTATTAATTAGCATACAGGGCAGCAAAAGAGAACGGGGGGCACAGCAGGGATCAGAGCAGCGTATCTGAACAAAATTGGTGCACGGCCATCTACTGATTATGCCCTACATTGCCAGGTACTATTGTTGTAAGGTCCTCTTTAATTATAGAACTACATGTAGCTATATCTCTCTAGACAGTTAAATGGGGGCATTACATACAATATGTATCTCCAGAGCTATATGTGATGGACTATTTTCTATTTAGGTGAGGAAGGGGTTAAACAGAGCTAATGGCAATGTATCCTAGTAGATGTATGTGCTTGATATAATCTGCAGCCCACCCACAGAATGGAAAGAAAGTCCTCCAGATATGCGAGTAAAATAGTTTTAAAAAGTTTTACATTTGTGGGATGACCCTTGTAGACTCAAGGGTTCACTTACTTTTTCTCCTTGGTCTGTGGATGTTTAGTCAGTATGCTCAATAAAAGATATTATTAGTTTAGATAGATTGGGCTTCTCTATAATTGTGAGTTATATACTAAATACAAACTAGAAAGAAAAAAAGGACTCCCTAAGATAATGACATCCAGACTGCTAGGTCAGATAACCCCACCTCCCGCAATGAAAGGTGCTCACCTGAGAGAGTTGTGTGTAACTGTCACATATTATCGAGGCCAACCTGGGCTTGAGGATACGGGATGCAGCTACCAGGAACCCACCATCTGAGGAGGACCATCTGGGATGGATATTCAAGATACAAAGAAAAACAGAAGATAAAAAGGATTATGTATTTCCCAAACAATACTCCACATATTGCAATGAAGATAAAGGGACACCCGTCTTTATATGATACAGCACATCACCATTTAAGTCTAATGAACAATGTGTTTTTCGGGGTTAAAACCCCACTATAAGGTCATATGGACATATACCACTTATTTGACAAGTTAGGTAAGCATCGCCTTCTGGTGGATTGAGACCCACAGTGTGGCAAGATCTTCTTGACAGTATCAGGGAGGCCTCCAGATATTAATAAAGTTTAGCCAACTTTCAGGGTGTCAGGCTGAACCTTTCCAGCTTTTGGAAGAGTTGAGTACCCTAGACACACACCATCTGCACTGATAGAAGTCTTCAATTTCCTCCTGACTAGAGATGGGCAAACCTTTTAAGATTCTGATTGGTTATGGTTCACCAATTGTGTTTTTTTAAAGTTCAGTTCTGACCCAAATCAACTCCCTGGCTAAAAGCTTTTCCTGCCTTTCCCTAGTCTACACAATTATTCTTTTGAATAGCCTTTCCTTAAACTATCCCTGCCACTAGAATAGAAGCTTGATTGTGATTGTACACTAAGATCATTTTATGTCAGACACTGCATAGACCCATAGAGTGTGTCAAGATCTTTCAGAACTGCATCAGGGAGGCCTTTAAATAGTAATGGAGGCTGGTGAACCTTCAGACTATTGGACTGAATCTTTCCAGGTCTTGGCAGTGTTGAGTGCCCTAGACACACATGGGGAAAGTGTCAGTAACAGGGCTGTGGAGTTGGTAAGCCAAAGCCCCGACTCCAACTCCTCAATTTCCCCTAACTCCGACTCCTACTCTGACTCCCTCATACATGGCGCATGTTTAAGCGATTTATGCCAAACAAACTTGGCATAAATCAATAGTACAGATATGTCATGGTAAAAAAAGTTTGTAGTATGTTTTACTATATATCTTTACTGTGAACTTTCAGTATCAGGCTTTTCTCTGGGTACAGCTCACTAAGGGCCTGATGTATGGAAACTGTCTAGGTCTAAGACTTTCTTTGTTGCCCATAGAAACCAATCAGAGCTCCCCTTTCATTTCTCCAGAGCACTATATGAAATTAAAGGGGGGCTCTGATTGATTTCTATGGGACAGTTTTCATACATAAGGCCTTAGGTGTTGGCAATGGCTTCTACACCTATAGTATTTCTTCACATGTGTGTTTCTGTATTTCTGAATTTAAGATGTTAGAAAACAGTGTTCCCCCTTATATTCTATGTATAGTATATAGAAGCCATCAGAACAGCTAACCTCTCCAAACATGAGCTCAGAGGAAAAGCAATTTAAAACATAAAGCATACAGAGAGAACATGCACTGGACAATTGATTTATGCACAGTTTATTGAAAGTTTAGATATACTAAGAAGTACTTGCTTTAATGGATTTTCTCAGCAGGTTGATTCACTGGCTGACAGGCGGTTTGCACTCACTCTGTCTCCTCAGGCTGTGGGTGGGTCTCTAGCAGTTATTAGCATATATTAACTTACTCTAACAGAGCAGGAGATTGTGATTTCTAACAATTACAGGCAAAGCCATGCTTCTCAGTCCTCACAACACTTGGACCTTTTGCTTACTGCAGGTAATCACTCAGCGCTCAGTCCCATCATTCCGTGGGTGAGGTCACTCCTGCTCTCAGCCAATCAGATAACAGTCTTTCTGGTCTGCAGGTTACCATAGAAACCTGTGTGCAGTGAGAGACATGCTGAACTGTCTATAGTTCATGCCTGACTAATGTATTTAGAAAACAGTCTTTAACTGTCCCTTTATGTTGAAAGCTAATCTTTGTAACTAGTGAGAAAACCTCTTTAATCCTGTTTTCTCTAGCAGATCTGAGATGAGTGCAGCCATTCCTTCCCAGTGCCTTTTTCCTCTGATCTGTAGCGGGGGAGCTTCACTACTGAGCATCTACATAAAGAGCAGCACACATTCATCTCAACTAAAAGCCTAGATCCTTAGGAATAGAACAGACGTTTATAGGACATTTCATCATTTTCCCAAATTCTTATGAACATACTGCATTGAACTAACTGTACCAATGTATTATCTCTTAATATTATAAAAATGTCTGTCTGTCTGCCTGGGAGCTTTGGTTTTAAACCCCAACTGCCATTCTCTGCACAGACACACACAGGGAGGGCAGGTTTCCATAACAACACAGCCAGGTAATTAGCAGCCAGCTGAGGAGCTCAGGTAATAATCCAGCCATTTCTATTCACTGACACTGTTAACGGTTACCATAAATATAACTTATGTTTTAGACTAATTTTAGACTAAGACAGTTCAGTAGTAATAAAAGATGTTTTCTTCCACTGCTACTCATTGCGTGGCCTCATAATTCAGCGTGGTATCGACCTTTAATTCAGGCCACCCTAAAAGAAGTAATTAAAACCCCGCCCCAGGTCCCGCTAAGCCACACCCCTGACTCCATCAGAACACACCCCCTCCCACTCCGCAGCCAACAGGGATTGAAAAAATAAAGGTAAAAATCAACTTCTGTCAGCTGCAGGGATGGGTGGGAGGTTGACTTTCTTTCTGCAACGACACACAGAAACATTAAATGAAATAGATTAAATGCACCCATGCAAAGCGTCTTACTAAGCCACACCCCCGACTCTAAGCCACACCCCCGACTAAGCCACACCCCGACACACCCTAAGCCACACCCCCGACTCTGTCAGGCCATGCCCCCCTCCCACTCCGCAGCCAACGGGGATTGAAAAATGAAGGTAAAAATCAACTTCTGTCAGCTGCAGGGGTGGGAGGGTGAATTTCTCTCTGCAACAACACACAGAAACATTACATGAAATAGACTAATTTTAGACTACGACCGTTCAGTAGTAATAAAAGATGTTTTCTTCCACTGCTACCCATTGAGTGTCCGCATAAATTACCATGGTATTGACCTTTAATTCAGACCACCCTCAAAAGAAGGACTTAAAAGCAATCCCCCCAAGGTCCCGCTAAACCAAGCCCCTGGTCAGGTCACGCCCCCTCCCACTCCACAGCCAATGGGGATTGAAAAAAATGAAGGTAAAAATCAACTTCTATCAGCTGCAGGAATGGGTGGGATGGAGGATGACCTTCTCTCTGCAACGACACACAGAAACATTAAATGAAATAGATGAAATATACCCAGGTGAAGCCGGGTCTTTCTGCTAGTATATAATATATTTGAGGAGTCGGAGTCAGTCTATTTTACACCGACTCCACCAAAATGGACACCGACTCCGACTCCACAGCCCTTCTCAGTAATACCCTTATTAATCAGAATGATTGACAACATGGCCTTTTAGGGTATTGATTAAAATCAGGCAAGACCAGGCCACAGTAGCAGCCATCATACCATTCTGGCCAAAGTATCCAGGAAACCGGAGGAAAAATGTAGGCAAGCCTGAACCTCCAAGGAATGGACAGGAATGGAATGTTTCCATCTTGGCATTGAACCTCATCACCATGAGATCAATCTCTGACACTTTACACATCTTGGTGATCTGCTTGAAGATCTCTGGATCCAGAGACCAATTTTTCTAGATTGCTAGACCTTGACTCTGTTGATCAGAAATCGTGTTGAGGGAGCCTTTCCTTCAATAATTACAGGGTCAGGTACACTACTGTTCATGTCATGATCCTTCCATTTTTCCTGAGAAGAGGTTCTGATGTGGTAACACCCTGCTAGTTGACATAGAGCAATGATATCATGTTGTCTGGTCTTATACAAAGTATAAGTATATCTGTATATATACAACGGCACTATGGGGAAAAGGGGAGCACTATATACTGGCAATACAGGGGAGAGAATTATATATGTGGGCCCTATGGGGTGAACATGATATACTAGCACTAGAGGGAAAGGGAGCATTATATACTGGCACTAGAGGGAAAGGGAGCATTATATACTAGCACTACATTGAAGGGAGCATTATATACTGGCACTATTAGGGGAGCATTTTGTACTGGTACTACGGGAGGGGGGGAGCATCATATACTAGCACTACAGGGGAAGGGAGCATTAAATACTACCACTATAAGTGAAGGGAGCATTATATACTGGCACTACAAGGGGAGGGGAGCATTATACACTGACAGTATGGGAGTTCATTATATATTGGCACTACAGGTGGGACCATTATATACTGGCACTACAGGGTAGGCATTATATATTGGCATTACAGGCAGGGCAGTTTCTAGGGAATTTTACCAACAGGGCGAACATTAAAAAAGCGCTCCCCCCCCAAATCAAATAACACTGACCTAAACAATGTTGCATAGCATGCACAGAACAGTAGCCACAACAATGAACAGGCTCAGATGACCACCCTCATGCTCAGATCACCGCCCCATGCTCAGATGACCACCCTCATGCTCAGATCACTGCCCTATGCTCAGATGACCATCTTCATGCTCAGATCACCGCCCCATGCTCAGATGACCGCCCTATGCTCAGATCACCGCCCCATGCTCAGATGACCACCCATGCTCAAATGACCATCCTCATGCTCAGGTGACCGCCCAATGCTCAGATGACCGCCCTATGCTCAGATCACCGCCCCATGCTCAGATGACCACCCTCATGCTCAGCTCACCGCCCTATGCTCAGAAGACCACCCATGCTCAGATGACCACCTTCATGCTCAGATCACCACCCTATGCTCAGATGACCACCTTCATGATCAATAATTTAATAACAAAAAAAAAAAAACTCCCTCCTCCTGGCATTTACCTTGCCCACAGAGGACCTTGGTGCTTTCTCCTCAGTCAGGTCATAGTTGAAAGCGCAGCTGGGAGGAGCCAGGAAGGAAAGCTGGCCTCCCCTGCGATCCCCTGCCACTGCCAGCCAGAGGTAAATTAAAGCAGACGCAGCACTTCCCTGCCAGCCGGCTGAACCGGAGAGGTAATGTGATTAGCAGAGGCGTAGCTAGAGGTCCAGCACAGGAGGAGGCGAAACATACTTGAGTGGGCCCCCCACTTAGTGGCTTCCCAAACGCACGTTTCCAACTTCACAGGCACATACTACTAGTTGTGGTTATAATATTGTATTAGAAAGATGACTGTATAAACTGCTAGATCATCTATGCTGTTAAGTACAGTACAATAGACTTTCTACATACCCTAGTCTAAATACTCTACCACATAATGCAGTAAAATATAGGAGTAATAGGAGTAAAAAACAAGGGGACTCCTACGTTAAAGGAAACCTGTCCCTAGTTTTTACATCACTAAACTAACAGTCCCCTGCCCCTATGAGACCTCAGATCAGCTTAATGTGCCCCCATCAGACCCCAGATCAGCAGAATGTGCCCCCATCAGACCTCAGATCATCAGAATGTGCCCCCATCAGACCTCAGATCATCAGAATGTGCCCCCATCAGACCTCAGATCAGCGTATTGTGCCCCCATCAGATCTCAGATCAGCGTATTGTGCCGCCATCAGACCTCAGATCAGCATACTGTGCCCCCATCAGACCTCAGATCAACAGAATGTGCCCCCATCAGACCTCAGATCAGCTTAATGTGCCCCCGTCAGACCTCAGATCAGCGTATTGTGCCCCCATCAGACCCCAGATCAGCAGAATGTGCCCCCATCAGACCTCAGATCATCAGAATGTACCCCCATCAGACCTCAGATCAGCTTAATGTGCCCCCATCAGACTGCAGATCAGCTTAATGTGCCCCCATCAGACCTCAGATCAGTGTATTGTGCCGCCATCAGACCTCAGATCAGCAGAATGTGCCCCTATCAGACCTCAGATCATCAGAATGTGCCCCCATCAGACCTCAGATCAGCAGAATGTGCCCCCATCAGACCTCAGATCAGCAGAATGTGCCCCCATCAGACCTCAGATCAGCAGAATGTGCCCCCATCAGACCCCAGATCAGCAGAATGTGCCCCCATCAGACCTCAGATCAGACCTCAGATCAGCAGAAGCGTGCAGCATCAGATCATAGTGTGAGCCAGCCAGGGAAGAGATCGGAGCGCCGGACCGGAGGGCAGCCGCAGTGCAGGACAGGTAAGAAAGGTTTTTATTTTAACCTTATGTGGCTGGGTGGGCTGATCTGAGGTCTGATGGGGGGTCCCTACATACAAGTGAGCGCTTGTATGTAGCTTGTATGTCAGTTAAACCCACAATTGGGCCATAACACACACATGAATTTCTAACAGATAACACATCCAGAACTAAAGATATCAGTTTGTAGAATTCCTAGAGGCGGTCCCTGAGCAGTCCCTTTAAAGTGTAACTGTTGTTTCATTTTTTTATCCCCTAATGGTATAGTACACCCTGCTGTATAAGTGCTTTTGTGATTTAAAATGTGATCATTTTTAGTTTTACCTGATAACTCCTACAGATGCATGCTACTTTCCTATTCAGCTGCTCTCACCTCAGAGTGTTGCCATGTGCAGGTCGTCTTCTCGATCTCATAACAAGAGAGGATCAGCTATGGGGGAGGAGCTCAGCCCTGAGTGCCTGGAGCTGGGCTGAGGCAGAAAGTGGAGGGGGGTGGGCTGCTTTACATGCTGATATCTTCTGAATGGTACCAGCTAGAAACATGCAACTTGGCTTGTTTGAAAGATGACAGTCCAGGCTTTCATTCAAGACCAATGAGCTCTAGTCCAAGCAACAGATGAGAAATCACTGTTGGAAATCGAGTCAGGAATTATTATGAGTAAAATCTGCTTATACTTTCATTTTCAGCTTCATTCACAGCATCCTGATTTCTATGAGTGATATCTCCCCCTCTATTGAACAGATTTATGTCAATTTGGTATTGTCTAAAAGCCTGAAACATCAGCTTTCAGACAATACAAAGCCCAAACCAGAGATATGAGCAGCTAAAGCAGCACCCCTCCCTCTCAGTGTGGAAGATAATGAGGGACAAGTGACTATTAAGAGGCTAAAAAATGCTTACTGATTTCTTACTGATTTCATGTAATTGCAGGGCTTGTCTCTGTTTAGCTGTATGTGAGAGGATACACACTGCTCTGGGGATAGTGGGGGAGGTTATCCGCATTCTGATTGGTCCTGCTAGTTCATGTGAGGAGAGCAAAGGCTTATGGGAAATGAGGGAAATACAGGATGGCCTCAAGGACAGGGAAGACATCATCACAGGAAGTGCAGCAGTGGCCATTTTAGGAAGATGCTGAAATAGAGGCACAGAGAAATAGGGTTGCTAAGGGCTGAATACAGACATCAGAAATGTAAAAATAACTGAAAAATACAGCTTCATGAATACCTGCCCTCCAGCTTCACATATGTTAGGAATTTCATTTTTGGTAGTGAAACGACAGTTACACTTTAAGGACCAAGACAACTGAGGCAGTGAGGTCATTCTCATGTTCAAAGAGCCATAAGAGCCATAAGTTTGTTATTTTTCAATTGACATAGCTCTATGAAGGCTTTTTCCATGTAGGACAAGTTGTATTTTTTTAAATAATCCCCATTAATATTCCATATATTGTACTGAGAAACTATTTAAAAAAAAGGATAAGATGGAATGGAAAAAGTTCTCAGTGCCATAAAATAACATGCTAGCTCTATTCAGTATGATTACTATAATACTTAATTTATACTTCTTTTGAAAATTAAAAAACTTTTTTAGGGTGCTCGCTCACCAAGCAGATCGGGTTTCAGGTGAGCTTGCATCGACCAGTTTTCAGGCCATCTTAAGCATTGTCTTGCAGCATATTGGCAGTCAACGCCTCATCACATTGCAAGCAAAGTGCCCAAGATCAGGAGACAAAGCGGTGATAGCCATACTCAAGCTTTATCACAGAGTATTATGAAAACATTTAGAATGGCCCAGTCATCCATTATGGGGCCTAAGCATACTTCAACTTCTCCTCCATCTCTCTGGAACTTAGACGTTGGTGAGTCCTTAAATATGCACTTTGTACATGAAGTACCATTACTTTTAATGGACATGTTGAAATATATGGTACAAACGTTAATTAGAGAGGAGCTCTCCCAGGTAGTCTCTGAGTGTAGTACACTGATGCAGAACTTAGGCCGAGTCTCTGATGTAGAAACTAAAGCGTATGAGCTGGTGGATGCTTTTCAGGTTGCCCAACATGACATGAATGAGCATACAACTAGATTGGAAATGCTTTAACTAAAACTGGAGAACCTTGAAAATTGCTTTGTGCACATACGAGAACTCACAGAGTAACTCTCCAGATGTTTTGATTAGATACAGTATATTACATAGGGGAGAATTTATCATGAGGGAGATTATTGAAGTCAAATTGACTTGAATCCTCATTGCCATTATTTGCACCAATTTTATTAAATGTTTGATGTTGTTTGATAAGTTTGGTGCATCTTTAAATAAGTCTAGAGATGTTACTCCTGTTTTTATGCCATCCTCTTTCCCTCCATCTTCGCTGGAGTGAACATGCGACATTTGTATACTTTTTAAAGAGCATCTGTCAGCATGATCAGCCATAGCAAACCAAGCATATCGCCTGGTAAGGTTGATTATCCTGAGTAAAATTTCTTTTCCTGGGGTAAATAGTTGCAGAGATATAGAATGTGTTATATTTATGCAAATTACCTATTTTGAGCACCAATGGGCTGGTTGTAGCGCTTGGAACACCACTACTGCTATACCCCTGTGCTCTGTTTACTCCCTCCTCCTCTTTGATTGACAGGGCTAGACATCTCATCTTGGCTCAGTGACTAGACACCTGCACAGTGGACTGGAAGCATGCAACTTTCCGAGTTCATCAGATCCACTGCGCAGGAACCAATCCACTCTGCCAACTCAGGGCCTGTGCAATGGATCTTCTGCTGCTCATTTTGGGCTAAAAACATTTTAGCTGGTCTTTATTAAAGATTTTCAGCAGTTTTTGTCCTAAAGGGTTACTGTCGATCACAGACATACACAGCACAGCACATTAGCAAACACCCAGCAATTATGGTGCCTGGTCAGCTTCTGAGTGAGTACCATGTTTAAATAGTGAACTTCTGCCATAGATGTACAATGGAGAAATGGAACATGCTAACTCATAATTCACTTTATGGATATGAACCTTCATCATTGATCGCCTGTACAATATGTTACAATATGTTACGCCTGTACAATATGTTTAATAGGAGCCCTAACATTGCAGTCCTGGAGCCTTCACTAGGTCCCCGGCTGCCATGACAACTGCTCAGCACCCCATGATTGAGTTGCAGGGGGTGGCATTTGAGGATCAGAGGGGAATTGCTTCCTCTATCACTTAGATGCCGAGTTTGCTATAGACAGTGGCATCTGAGGGATTAAATGGCCGGGATCAAAGTTATCTCAGATCCTGGCTCCTGAAAGTGGGTGTCTACGGTATAACCCAGCCAGCATCTGCCATGTATGGAGCTGTTGGACCAACTCCTATATTCTCATTGATGTCATTGTTTATTAAGCAAATGTTTCTGTCAAATCAACTCTGTGGTTGTCTGCATGACACCAATACAGTTGAAGCCTTTGGAACAGCAGGGACCATAGGCTCCTCACTCTATAATTGTCCATCTTGTAAGGTTTAATATTTATTCAGGTGGCACAAGGGGCATTAATATTTATTCAGCGGGGAACAATGGGCATTAATGCTTATTTATGGGGTACAGGGACTTTATTACTTGTTAAGGATGCACATGGGATATTATTACTTTTTAATGGGGACAATCATAAAAATTATTACTTTTACAGGACATTGGAGGGCATTATTACTTTTTAGGGGCACTGATGGAACGTTATTACCTTCAAATGGGCAAAAAGGTTGCACCATTACTTTCTAGTGCACTCACATTCATTATTACTTTTAGGGGGTACAATATTGTCATTTTTGCTCTCTAGAGGGCACATAGGGGCATGATTACTACATAAGGGTCAGTAGTCAGCATTATTACTTTGTGGGGGCTCTTTTACTGTGTGGTGCAATATGGGACTAAACCGTTCTTTTGCAGAATCTGTGAAGCTTTTGTATCTGGTCACCCCGCTGACTGTAGAGCCGTAGCTGTGAAGAATATCCACAATCTTGAACGTTTAGTCTCCCTGGAGCAGTGTTCCTGACAGTTGAGCTGTGGTTTGGTGGTTCTAAAGACCCTTGGAAAGGGAGCAGATGTTTGTGCTTCCTCACTCCTCACTAGCCTAGCTATCTCTCCCCAAAAATCTCTAGTGCTCCCCCTTCTGGCAGGAATTTGGACTGACCTACTCCTACCAAGAGAGAAAGAAAGGGAAGGTAAGTTCCATTCCTAATGCCAACCATACCTTATCATTGCTGATGCAAATAACATCATATTATCTCTTATATATAAAAATTAATTTCTGTCTGATGTCTGTCTGTTCTTTATGTGCAGCCAAACGACTGGACCGATCTGCACCAAGGGTGTCTGGGAAGGTTTTAGACCCGGTCTCTGCTCTCTAGGATGTACCGTTCCTGAGATATTCCCAAAAAATGTATTAACCAATAGGAGCTTGCAGCTTCACTCACATTCTGAAATTCACACAGTCACATGAGCCTTATTAACCAATAGAAACAAACAGGCCCTTTAGTCTTGACATACATAGTTACACCAGGTTTCCATAAAAACTTTTCATTTTTCTTCAGCGTTAAAGATCACCGGTAAGGGGGCGTGGTGCTGTGGAGGTCACCGTTAAAGGGGTGAGGTGTTATGAATGTCACATTTTAAGGCAGCAGGGTGCTGTTGAAGTCTTATATTAAGGGGACATGGTGCTGTGGGGGTCTAATAATAAAGTGGCATGGAACAGTGGGGAGACACTCTTAAAGGGGAGGGGCCCTGTGCAGGTCAATGTTAAGGGGGTGGGCCACTGTGCAGAGCACTGTGGGGGGTCACTGTTAAGGGAGTGGGCCACTGTGGATGTCACTGTTAAGGGGGCATAATGCTGTGGAGGTCACTGTTAAAGGGATGGGCTGCTTTGTAGGTCAATGTTAAGGGGCCGGGCCCTGTGGAGGTCACTGTTAAGGGCTAGATTGCTGTGCAGGGTTACTGTAAAGAGTGTGGACCACTGTGGAGGTCAGTGTTATAGGGGTGGGGTACTGTGGAGGTCAATGTTAAGGGATGGGGTGCTGTGGAGGTCACTGTTAAGGGGACAGGAGCTGTGGAGGTCATAGTTAAGGTGGCAAGGTACAGTGAAGGTCATTGTTAAGAGGACGAGGTGCTTTAGAGTTCTGTGGTGTGCACTGTTAAGGAACAGGCCACTGTGCAGGTCACTGTTAAGGGGTGGGGGGCTGTAGAGGTACTTTTAAGGGCATGGGGCATTGTGTGGTGACTGTTTTGGAGGGTGGACCACTGTGTAGGTCAGTGTAAAGGGAGCAGGGCACTGTGGAGGTCACACTTAAGGTGTGGGGTTCTGTGGAGGTCACTGTTAAGGGGAAAGGCCGCTGTGGAGGTCACTGTTAAGTCGTGGCGTACTTTGAAGGTCACTGTTAAAGGAGCGAGGTGCTGTGGCTGTCATCGTTAAGGGGACAGGCCTTTGTGGAGGTCACTGTTAAAGGGGCGGGTTGCTGTGAAGGTCAAAATTAAGGGGGTGGGCTGCTGTGGAGGTCAATGTAAAGGGGCAGGGTGTTGTGTAGGGTTAGTGTTAGGGGGACAGGCTACTATAGAGAACATTGTTAAGGGGGTGTGGAACTGTGAAGGTCACAGTTAACGGAGTGGAGCACTGTGAAGGTCACTGTTAAAGGGGCGGGATGCTGTGGAGGTCAAAGATAAGGGGGTGGGCTTCTGTGGAGGTCACTATTAAGGGGGAGGGGTGCTGAAGAGATCACTGTTATGGGGAACACTGTGGATATCTTTAAACCTCACACACAAACATTAAATGAAATATACCTGTGCGAAGCTGGGTCATTCTGCTAGTAAAATATAAATGACATTACATTACCTGAAACAATTGCAGATATTCCTAGGCCTAAGGTTTCGCTTTGGCATAAAAAAGTTGCGTGTATGAACTTACCATTACTGACTGACTGATTTATGCAAAAATGATTGTATTTATTTTATTTTTTCATTTAAGATAAAAATACAATATTGTTCTTGTTTCTCACAACTCTAAAGCCATATCTTGCTGTCACATGCCTTTGGAAACGAGACACTAAGACTGCTTGCACTTCTCAGGGAAACATGACACACTGACCTACTTTCCATGGCCTACTGAAATTCATTCTCCTGTCTGGCAGCTTGATCTGCTCCAGCAGATTAACTGCACCCTGTCAGTGTCTATGGGTGTGCCTGCTCCTGAAAACAACAGATTTCATTGGCAGCTTAGGAAGATATTAAATACTACACTCCAGACTTATTTATCAAAATGAAAACAGGGAATTTTGCTTTAAATAATATGTTCGATGAACACTTTTGTTATCAATCATATGTGAGGAGGTAGTACCTTGCTAGGATGTCACAGATGCGTTTTGAATATTTTTTTTTCTCATGTAGTGGTACAACGGACATAAAAGTTACCATCACTTTAAGTGGTACAATATGATTGGCAGTTGCCACATCCCTAGTCCCCCAGAAGGTCAGGTTACACACAATGTGACTGCTGGCTTTTGCCCAAACCTTCTGTGCTGCTAGGGATTTCTGGAAGGTCTGCACCAGCCACTTTGTTGCTACCCTTCCAGGCTTGAAATTACCTGTTGACCACCCATGACTGCGTACATACAAACATGTATATCTCCCTACACTTTGCACTAATAGAGTATGGACCCTGACCTCTGAAGCCTTCATAGAACAGCTGTATTTATTAAGTGATTTCTGAAGGCAATTGGTCACACTGCATTTTATTTTCGGGTATCAGAGTACAGGGGGCTGAATACAAATGCACGTCACACTTTCCAGATTTTTATTTATTAAAAATTGTGAAAACCATGTGTCATTTTATTTTCACTTCACACATACTTGCTACTTTGTTTTGGTCTATCACATAAAATCCCCTATAAAGTACTTAAGTTTATGGGTGTAACGTGAAAAAATGTGGAAAAGTTCAAGGGGTATGAATACTTTTTCATGGCACTGTACATGATTACTACACCAGTATGGGTTTTTTTAATGCAAGCATTTATTCAAACCAGCATATACGTGATTACTAGTGTTGATCGAGCACCGTAGTGCTCGGGTCGACCACTAGGCAGTGCTCGAGTGCTCGACCGAGCACCCGAGCATAATGGAAGTCAATGGGAGAACCCGAGCACTAAACCAGGCACCCCCTGCTCTGAAGAGGGGAGGGTGTCTGGTTCATAGAGAAAGGTCAGAAAATGGTGGAAACACCACTGAAATGGTTTGGGAACAGCATGGGGAGGATGTCTGGATGCATCTTGGACTCCAAAGTCGGTGCTATTAATGATGTTGTCCGAGTATTACGCCACTTTTATGGAATGACAAGAATACCCCCCAAAACCGAAGATAACATTGATTTTAGAGGAAATATTGTTAGGAAACATATATTTACTTGTATATAAAGCGCAAGTGCTGCCAAAAATTACAAGGAAGAGGCACTCCGATACAACCGGTATATCACATAAAGGAGGGCCTCATTTACATTGTGGTACAATTGTTCCTGTCGTGGGACTCCTACACCCATAAAGCCTATGCACAAAGGGAAAAGAGCTGCCAAAAATTACAAGGAACAGGCACTCGAATACACCCTTTATTACACATAAAAGAAGGGCATCAGACACACCCTTGAAAAATGATGATTGATGGCCTGCTGCTGACACTCAAAAACATTAGGGGTGAGGGTCTGCTGCTGAGCTGACCCTCTAAAACATAGGGGCGAGTGCCTGCTGCTCATCTGACTGTAAGAAACATTAGAGGTGAGTGCCTGCTGCTGAGCTGACCGTCTCAAACATTAGGGGTGAGTGCCTGCTGCTCATCTGATCGTCAAAAACATTAGTGGCGAACGCCCGCTGCTGAGCTGACCGTCTAAAAAATTATGGGTGAGGTCCTGCTGATAAACTGACCATGTAAAACATTATGGGTGAGGTCCTGCTGCTGCTGACCGCCTAAAAAATTATGGGTGAGGTCCTGATGCTGAGCTGACAGTGTAAAACATTATGGATGAGGTCCTGCTGCTGAGCTGACCATGTAAAACATTATGGGTGAGGTCCTGCTGCTGAGATGACTGTCTAAAAAATTATGGGTGAGGTCCTGCTGCTGAGCTGACCGTGTAAAACATTATGGGTGAGGTCCTGCTGCTGAGCTGACCGTCTAAAAAATTATGGGTGAAGTCCTGCCGCTGAGCTGACCGTCTAAAAAATTATGCGTGAGGGCCTGCTGGTGACCGTGTTAAAAATTACTGGTGAGGGCATGCTGGTGACCGTCTTAATAATTAGTGGTGAGGGCCTGTTGGTGAACGTCAAGGGCAGCCTAATAAGTAGTTTCATATGATGGAGGATGAGGAGGAAGAGGACGAGAAGAGGAAGAGGTACATGGGAATTCAGTGTATTCAATACACCCTAAAAGCCACATTCAAAGTTCCTTCATGTTAAGCCGCTTTCCTCTGGTGGAATAGAGAAGTCAGGGGCAATCCAGGCCTTGTTTATTTTGATAAGTGTGTGAGGAGTAGGTCAGGGGGACACAAATGACACAGACAAAGTGAGGCCCTGACACTCCTCCCAAACCACTGTCCCTGCCTTTTGGGGGAACCCGGCTCCTTAACAGGCCGGCCCCAACCGAAGACTGCAATTACACTGAAGAAAGTGGAACACGAGACAAACAACCAAAACAAAACACAAGCAGGAACAACCCTAAACAGGTCAGGAACTGAAGGGGTAAAAGGTAAAGGAACCAAGCAAGGAATAAACAGAGGATAACACAAAAGGTAGGTAACAGTAACAGAAACCAGGGAAAAAGGTACAGAGTCACAGGAATACCGGATAAACACAGAGTAGCTAGCTTAGGCACAAGGCTCTATAGCAGGCACAGATGAATGGCGAGTGTGAAACTAAGTAGTGGCTAGAGTCCCAGCCCCAAGGCGTGATAGGAGCAGGGATCCCAGCCACACCCTTGAATGGACCAAAATTACTGGCAGGGACGCCTGCCAGTAAAACTTGCAAAACTAGCCAAACCTTTAACCCTATAGGAACCTAAGTGTTACAAGAGGATTTTCTGGCTTGCACTCGAGATGAGCGCCGCATAGCGCCAGGACACGGGAACGCCTGCACCCGCCCAACATCCGCTGGAGGGCCGCAGCGCCCCCGAATCCTGACAAAGGGTCAACCTGTCAGCATTTTCAGGTGACAGGCGGATGGGTTTATCAGTTATTATGCCCCCAGCGGTACTAAATACCCGCTCCGACAAAACGCTGGCGGCAGGGCAGGCCAGCACCTCCAAGGCGTAGAGCGCCAGTTTGTGCCACGTGTCCAGCTTAGACACCCAATAATTATAAGGCATAGAGGGATCGCTGAAGACGTTGACACAGTCAGCTAGGTACTCCTTCACCATCTTCCAAAACTTTTCCCTCTGTGTGACATCAGGGTGAGGGTGCTGGTGGGGTGTCATGAAACTGTCCCAGCGTTGTCAGCTGGAAATCTTTGGAGCAATTTTTCTACAAGGGCCTTCTGGTATTGCACCATTTTGCTAGTCCTCTCCACCAGAGGAATAAGAGATGAGAAGTTCTCTTTGTAGCGGGGGTCGAGAAGGATGAACAACCAGTAGTGTGTTGGCTAAAATGCGTATAATGCGAGGGTCACGAGAAAGGCAGCATAGCATGAAGTCAGCCATGTGTGCCAGAGTCTCAACAGACAAGGCTTCGCTCTCCTCACCAGTAGGATGACTCTCAATCTCCTCGGCCCCATCCACGCTGAAGAGATGGAGTAAACCTGCTATGGGTACTACCCTCTGTAGCAGTGGCAACCGTCTCATGCTCCTGCTCCTCCTCCTCCAATTCGCGCTGAGAAGACGAACCGGGGGTGGTCTGGCTATCACCCTGTGTAGGGTCTTCCCCCATTTCCACCTCTTCCACATGCAGAGCATCCACCTTTATTGTGAGCAGTGAGCTTTTTAGTAGACACAGAAGTGGGATAGTTACGCTGATAATTGCATTATCGCCGCTCACCATCTGTGTAGATTCATCAAAGTTGCGTAAAACCTCACAGACGTCAGACATTATTGCCCACTCGTCGCTTGTGAAGAGCGGAAGCTGACTGGAAAGGCGCCGACCGTATTGCAGCTGGTATTCCACTACTGCTCTCTGCTGCTCACAAAGCCTGCCCAACATGTGGAAGGTGGAGTTTCAGTGCGTGCTCAGGTCGCACAGCAGTCGGTGGGCTGGCAAGCTCAATCACTGCTGCAGGTGACTTTCGGAAATGGGCACACAGGCGGCACACCTTCACCAGTAGCTCAGGCAAATTGGGGTAGGTTTTCAGAAACCGCTGAACTACTAAGTTGAAGACATGGGCCAGGCATGGTATGTGTGTGAGGTTGCCCAGCTCCAAAGCCGCCACCAAGTTGTGGCTGTTATCAGACACAACCATCCCTGGCTGTAGGTTGAGTGGTGAGAGCCACAGCTCAGCCTGGTCCCTTATGCTTCCCGACTGCTGTGCTACAATGCTTCCAACTACTGACTGAAGTCTGACTGGTGCTGCAAGATGTGAATTCTGCAGTGGAAGTGGAGGAGAAGGTGGAGGAAGAGAAGGAGGGGTTGCAGCCGCAACTGTAGGTGGTGGCGGAAATCCGGATGGAAGTAGGGCCCGCAATCCTTGGCGTCGGTAGCACCTGTGCCAGCCCAGGGTAAGACTCGCTCCCAGCCTCCACAACGTTCACCCAGTGTGCTGTCAGGGAAATGTAGCGTCCCTGGCCAGAAGCACTTGTCCATGTGTCAGTCGTTAAGTGGACCTTCCCCGTAACTGCGTTGGTCAGGGCACGGTTTATGTTTTGGGACACATGCTGGTGTAAGGCGGAGACAGCACACCGGGAAAAATAATAGCGGCTGGGGACAGCGTAACGAGGGACAGACGCTGCCATCAGGCTGCGAAAAGCCTCAGTGTCCACCAGCCTGAACGGCAACATTTCCAGGGCCAGCAATTTGGAAAGTTGCGCGTTTAGTGCTATGGCCTGTGGGTGGGTGGTTTGGTATTTGCGCTTGCATTCAAGTGCCTGGAGTAAGGACATTTGAACGCTGCGCTGGGACACTGAAGTGGACGTGCTTGCTGATGGTGCTTGCGAAGGTCCAGGTGCAGAGCGGGAGGTATCAGGGCCTGCGTCTTGGACAGCACGTGACAGAGGGGAAGAGGAGGCAGTGGTGTGACCTGCAGACCCTGATCGTGTACCCAGGCGTTCAGCCCACCTATTAGGGTGCTTTACTGCCAGGTGGCGGATCATGCTGGTGGTGGTCAGGTTGCTGGTGTTCACTCCCCTGCTCATCTTGGTACGGCACAAGTTGCAAATTACAATTCGTTTATCGTCATCACTTTCCTCAAAAAAGCGCCAAACTGCGGAACACCTACCCCTTGGCAAGGGAGATTGCCGCAAGGGGCTGCTCCGGGGAACAGTTGCGTGCCTGGTTGGCGTGGCCTGCCTTCTCCCTTTTGCCACCCCACTGCCTCCTCCAGCCTGTTGCGGTGCTGCGGATCCCTCCCCCTCTGTACTGCTGTCCTCGCTCAGCTTGCCACTTTCCCAGGTTGGGTCAGCGATTTCATCGTCCACCACCTTCTCTTCCACTTCCTCACTCTGGTCCTCCTCCTGACATGGTGACCTAACAAGAACCTGACTTAACCGCGTCTCATCCTCATCATCAACCTCTTGAGGCACTAATTGCAATTGACTTATTGGCAACTGTGTCTCATCATCATCATGCACCTCGCCAGACACTAATTGCCATTGTCATCTTCTTTAGACTGTGGATGCTCATGAGTTTGCTCCTGTCCCTCTTCAAGCGGGCTTGGCGAGAGGCCCAAATCAAGGAACGGCTTGGCTACTGAGACTGAACTTTGTGGAAGAGAGAGTGGTGCTTAACTGACTGGAAGCATCTGCTGCAATCCAACTGACTACCTGGTTGCACTGGTGTGGCGTCAAGAATGGTGTCTTGCGCCGCCCTGCAAACTGTGACATGAAGCTAGGAGTTTTGGATGACTGTTTCTTGTGCTCTGCCAGCAGGCACAGTTTCACTGCGCCCAGAGCCATGGCCTCTGCGTGCACCATCAGCAGCACGTCCACTTCCCTGTCCCTTTCTGCTCGCCTTGCGCATATTAAATGATATATATGCAAGTTTGTCACAAGTACAGTAGCGCAGATTTTTTTTAAGTGCATGAGCAGAAAAATTACACCGAATGTCAGAAATATTTAGGATACACAAACGTTAAACAGCAGACGCAACACAGGTAATGTCGTCTTGATTAGCAGTAAAAATAACACCGGATGTCAGGTATTTAGGATACAGAAACATTATAATGCACACGCAACACAGGTAATGTCGCCTTGATTAACGGCAGAAAAAATAACACCGGATGTCAGGTATATAGGATACAGAAACGTTATAATGCACACGCAACACAGGTAATGTCGCCTTGATTAGCGGCAGAAAAAATGACACCGGATGTCAGGTATATAGGATACACAAATGTTATAATGCGCACGCAACACAGGTAATATCGCCTTGATTAACAGCAGAAAAAATAACACCGGATGTCAGGTATATAGGATGCAGAAACTTTATAATGCACACGCAACACAGGTTATGTCGCCTTGATTAGCGGCACCAAAAAATGATACCGGATGTCAGGTATATAGGATACAGAAACATTATAATGCACACGCTGTGCAGGTGGTGTTAAGGTCAGGCAAACTTGCGTTATTTTTGCCCCCAAAAAAATATTGCAGCCAGATATAACAATAGTCCTTAAAAGGACTTTTGGGTCTTTTAAACAGAACAACTTGCCCTGCCTAGCCAAATTCTATCCCTACACTATCTGTCCCTCCTTGCGCGAACATTATAGAGCAGATGCAGCGCAGGTAATGTCGCCTTGATTAGCTGCAGAAAAAATGACACCGCATGTCAGGTATGTAGGATACAAAAACGTTATAATGCACACGCTGCGCAGGTGGTGTTTAGGTCAGGCAACCTTGCGCAATTTTTGACCCCCCGAAAAAAATATATTGCAGCCAGATATAATAGCCCTTAAAAGGGCTTTTTGGTCTTTTCAACGAAAAACTAGCCCTGCCTAGTCAATTTCTATCTCTACACTATCTGTCCCTCCTTGCAGCAGCTCTCCCTGACTCTGACTGAGCCGGGTCACATGTCACTGGGTGCTATATAGCACCTGATGACGCGTTCCCGGCCAGCAAATCACTGTAATGCCAGTAGCCAACATGGCTACGGCATTACAGTGAATGCCAGTACCTCCCTGCACGCTAATTGGCTAAGTAGCGTGCGGGGAGGGGACTCGAGCATGGCAATATCGTATTCGGCCGAGCATGCTCGCTCAACACTAGTGATTACGTGTCTTACAATGCACAGGGTAGTGCACAACATTATCTGTGAGTGATAATGTGGTATTAGGCCTAAATCGATTTATTTTTGTCTCCAGGCACTTCTAGTTACATAGTAACATAGTTTATAGTGTTAGTGTAGTAGGGGGCATGAAATAATTGCATAGTAGTTTGCCAACTAGTGTTTTACACTGGAGAATTCTTTTTAATATGAACATTTTAACGAGCAAAAGACATTGGGCACAAATCTATCAGTGGCTCGAATACTGCAGTCAGCTGTCAGCTGTCTGTAGTAGTGTCTTCAGTCTGTTTGTGGAAAGTGAAGGACATCGTATTGCACCTCCCTGTCTTTAATTTCCAGAAAGAAGATTTGCAAGCAGTTCCATACTTTGTGTGACTGTGTACATTTCAGCCCAAAAATGTCAGAGCTACGGAAGGGTTCCAAACGAAAGACCCAGGGCCAGAATGTGGAAAGTAGCAGCACCAGCTATCCGGCCAGAAGTAGTAATAGTAGTAGTAGTATTCTACAGTTCTCTAGCATCAGAAAGGCACAACATTATCAGAGAAAAAGGATGAGATTGTGGATTGGATGGCTCACTCCTCCTCTCACAGCAGGATGACATAGAGATGACTCTGGAGTCTGACACCGTGCCATGGAGCTAAGGGTCACAGCATTCCTCCTGCTCCTCCTCCATGCAGCCTTAGAGAAGGCTTTCAGTGAAGTTTTCTTAGTCTTCACTACTCCTTCATAGTGGGGTGCCTTCCTTTTTCCTAAGAAGTGGCAAGAAAACCCCATCACGCCCTACAGCAGACAGTCAAGAGAGACTCCCTGATAACGACTTGTGTAAGAGCATTTACCATTTGGGCTGCCTGAGGAGGAGGTTCTAGAGGAGGCAGGGAAACCCATGTATAGCTGTGTTGATGGTGATGGTAATAGTGGCACCCTTAGTGACGACATTGGTGGTGGAGGCAGCAACAATGGCATTTGCGGCAAATACAGAGCAGGTAAGGGGGTCCCAGGAGCCCACCATGATATCTCATAGTCTGATAAAAGTGGCAGGGAAGGTGAGGACTCCGAGGATGATTGTGTGCTGGACAGGACTTGTGAGCCGGATTGGGGTGCTGAGGAGGCGACATCAATGGAGAAGGGTGGTGGCAGCAACAAAAAGAGCAGAGGCCACGTACCAAAAAACAGCCAGGGCCATGTTTGCTTTGGGATCTGGTGATGCCGCTGACACTGTGGGTGGGTTAGGCCTAAAACCTGCCAGCACTAAGCCCAGCTTGGCTGCCTGTTGTCTGTGCAAGCAATTCCCATATGGAGTTTTTTCTCCACAAGGCAGGCACAAAAATCCACAGCTATGTGCAAGATGTGCAGGATTAAAATAAACTTGCGTGCGGATGCAATGCATTATTCACGCAGCCCCATTCACTTCAATGGGGCCAGGGCTGCGTGAAAAACGCAGAATATAGAACATGCTGCGATTTTCACGCAACGGCGAACTGATGCGTGAAAAACATTGCTCATGTGAAAAGCCCCATTGAAATGAATGGGTCAGTATTCAGTGCGGGTGCAATGCGTTCGCATCAGGCATTGCACCCGCGCGGAAAACTCGCCCGTGTGAAAGGGGCCTTAGAAAAAAAAAACAAAATAAAACTTTAACGATTGGGCAGAGTGATAAATACAACCGTCAGTATCCTCCCTTGACTCATCGGTATGATCAGTGCAGAGGAAAGACAATTACAATTACTTATTCGGTACAATGTCTGGAACTACCCATTTTGAAGGGTCCATTCACTTCCATTCCTTAATTGGAGGGTGTGTTGAACCCAAGGATCATGCACAGGAGATGCCAAATATAAGGTTTGTCTAAATAAATCCAGGGAAGCAGAACAACTTAACACAGACAGAAGATCTCCGTCCAAAAACACATTGCTGGGTTATGAATTTCCTCAAACCTCCCCACACCTGATGGAGCCCTTTGAGAGGTCAGATTAAGGACACCTTCACCTGCAGAAGGGGTTATGTATAAAAACCCATACAGATGAATATTCATCAAGCAAATACTGGACCTAATCCATATTTGAGCAGTGTGCTCCCTCATGTTGGAATCAGGCCAATTACCAGCATTACCTGTGTTAACGTCACCTCAATCAGGGTTCTGTAAGATGTAGTAATTAAGTAACTCATCAAATACTGGCTCAGATCATTACATTGAGTTCGATGAAGGTAGTATAAAGCCCACAAGAAAATATATCCTAGTGGAGAGATTTTGAATCAAAACCTTTGTTAAGCTGACCTCATAAAACCCGGTCTTAAAAGGCCATTAACATACACACCAGCTTCTCTATGACATCAGAGGAAGGGGGGCTAGTGGTGGAAACTGCACACCTTCTTAAAGGGGTATTCTCATCTTAGACAATGGGGGCATATCGCTAGGATATGCCCCCATTGTCTTATAGGTGCGGGTCCCACCGCTGGGACCCGCACCTATATCCAGAACGGAGCAGGGAGCGCTGCGCCTGGAGGACCCCAGGTTTCCGGGGGTCCGGCCACCACCAGGCGCAGCTCCCCACTGCGCTCATAGAAATGAATGGGAGCCGGGCCGTGCATGCGCGGTGCGCTCCCATTCATTTCTATGGAGCCGACGGAAGTAGCCGAGCCAGTGCTCGGCTATTTTCGGCGGCCCCATAGAAATGAATGGAGGGCGGCTGCGCATGCGCAGTGCGCCCTCATTCAGTTCGGGGGCTCTGTTCTGGATATAGGTGCGGGTCCCAGAGGTGGGACCCGCACCTATAAGACAGTGGGGGCATATCCTAGCGATATGCCCCCATTGTCTAAAATGAGAATAACCCTTTAAGGTGTGTGTCCCTTTAGAAAATTGTTACTTCTTTGGGGGAAAACTCTTTGATGATCTGGCTTTTATGCTTCATCCAAGCAACCAGACATCTACCGTCTCTTTTATCCTTTTTATTTTCAAACTGTTGCATTGTATTTGTATGCCATTGTAGTTTTACTTCCTGATAGCTGCATTTTTGTATGTACTGTCTTACAGATATTAAGATTTCACTTTAATAATAGCCTCCTTGTGTTCTAAACAATTCCACGACCTTAGAATAAGTGTTATTTATATTTGTATGTTAACCCTGTGAATGTTAGAGAGCATAGTGGGCTTCAGTGGGTAATTGTGAGTTATCTAGTTCAAGGCGTTTTCTCTGCCTAATATGAAAAGTGGTGGCAGCTAATATCCCTTAGATATGGATGTCCAATAGCTGAGGGGGGAAGATTTAGCATAACCCTGTGGCTTAAAATTAGCAGTGGGAAGTTGACATTAAAATCTGGATGACCCTTTAGGCAAACATCCTGAGTCTAAGTCGTGATCCTGACAGTCACAATATCAAAATATTCTAGATAGTAAATCAGATTCCCAAGCAGGAGACCCCCCTATATAGTTGTACGTATCAGACAGGTTATTTGAAAACACTGTAAGTTTTCTATAGGCAACACCTATCAACAAAGCATTGCTTTTAATATAGATTGAACTTGCAGAGACTGCAGCTCGTGTGCTGGAGCTTGGCCAGGTCTCCTCCTTCCTAAAGACCTCATCAGACACAGTGACCTACTTTTCAGAGAGAAACACAGAGGCAGGGGAGGGGGCAGAGCAGAAGTAGGAGTTGAGTAGTCATCAAGTCACAAACAGTCTGATCTCATGTTCTGCTGAGACATACTGCTATACCCATAGAGCCTGGTGAAATATATTGTAGGTACGTTGTCTTTATTATTCATTCTCTCTTTTATCTGAATTGTTCTGTTCAAATTTAATATCTACAATGTCTGTTCTGTCAAATCCTCAAGGATCAGCTTACTATTCCACAGGCTCACTCCCTCACTCTCTCCCTTGCTCTACCTCGTTCCATTCCTGTATGAGTGCATTCAATGCAAATATGTATACTTTTATGTCCTCCTTTAATATGTATAGCATCCTCCATGTGCACATTCTAGCCTTCTATGCTTTAGTCGAGTCCATGCTACTAAATCTTTCTTATAAGAATACACGTTCATTAACTCAGTTATTCTAGACAATACAGTATAGTATGTGTATTGAGTACTACATGACCAAATCTCTATTGCTCATGATATATCACTTTAGATGTATCAGAACGTATACAGCATGCGTAATTCACGTAAGGAACATATGCTGCATATTCTAACTAGCAATTAAAGTCACTGGGTCATGTACTTGGGGGTCACATGCAGTATGACGCACGTGGTAATACATACATAGATAGAGACATCTGTATTTCCTACAATTTATTGGTGCCCAATTTTATCTTCCAGAAAGGTCTCTTACCGAGAGAGGGTTAAAACTTCGCTTACCGGTAAGTCTGTTTAAACACTGTACTGTTGTATATTACTGGACTCTGAGTCACAGCTTAGAAATTTTATTTTCTGGATAAAACTTTGAGTAGATTTAGTACTGATAATTTTTTCTTTTCTTTTTTTTTAATTTGGTGTCAGGATTAGATTTACTTGATTTTAAGTCATGAATGTCAGTTTGCTGGGATGAAACAGCAATATAATTGCTAAATCACCAACCCTTGATCTATGTCCCCTCTGTATATATTTATTTTATTTATTTTCTGTTGCTCATATAGCTCCAACATATTCTGCTGTGCAGTATAGAGATTAGCGTAACTCACACCAGTCTCTGACCTCAATGGGACTCACAATCTAAAATTCTCTATGTTACACACACAGTAGAGATAATTTCATGGGACGCCAATTAACCTATAAGTATGGTTTTGGAGTGTCAGAAATCAGAGTAACAGGATATAATCCATGCAAACACAAGAAACTCCGTTGGTCAGTTTTGAAGCCATGATGACTGTGAGTAACAGTGCTAACCACTGAGCCACCTATGCAGCATTAGATTGTTAAGAAATAATACAATAATTGTTGAAAACTACCACTGATACAAGGGCAATTGGATATAGCTAGGATATTAGTAGGTAAGCTCTTGCCTACTTGCCAGGGTGGAATCCAGAGATGATGCCAATCAATTGCTATGTCAAATGGAACAAGTACTGTAGTTTGAGTCCCAAGTAGAGGGTGGTTATTTTGCCTTGTACTGTGAAGAAAATGATAGTGAAAGGAAACTTATTACTATTGAGGAGTTATAAGAATTACTATGATGCTTTCCTTGATGACTCCCTGCTGGTTTATGATCCTACATTTTTTCTTTGAGATTGAACAAAAAGAGTAGAGGATTGTTGGACTGATAGTCTCCATAAAGGCTGAGTTAGCTGTGGATCTATCTGACTCCAGTCACCAACTGGATTGGCTAAAGTAGTTGGCCAAATGGAATATAAGATGATTTTGCCTAAGGGAAAAGTGTTAAAAAAACAACTAGATATTAATACTGGGAGAGCATTTTGTGTTTAGCCATACTACGACATCATACCATGGCTCTAAGAACTTAATGCCAAGCCATACTAGTTACACATCCTTTAGACCCGTGAGTTTAGCTTTGTTTATGAAGTCCCTTTTAGTTTACTTTTTCCTATGTATTTTGCTTTTGTAACTGCAATTTGTAAGCAATGTTTTTAAGTCATAGTAAACCATTATATTTAGTGGTGTTGTCCTGTTGATGGAACCTGGTTATATTTATTGTATTATACTAACAGTGAGTTGGCTTGGCTACAGAATACCTGAGTTTGGTCCCTTCTGCACTTCTTGTGCACTGGGTGGTAATATTTCCAGCACAGGTAGGTGTCCCAAGTAGGTAAGTGGGGGTCCCAATGAGCAGAGTACTGTAGTAGACTTTGGATAGCCTTAGGTAGTATTTGGACAGCCTTCTGTACAATAAGCATAAGCCAAGCCATGGGGTAGTGACAGAAGTGTGGCACCCAGTCTAGTGTGCCATGATAATATTTACTAGCAAGAGGATGCCGTTACTCTGTGGTATCTCATTTGTCTTTTTTAATTTCATAGTGCAGATCTTCTCTCCAGTTCTGGAGCAGTTCTCTGCAAAAATATATTATTAATCTTCCATCAAAATAATGACTAAATGTATAAGTAATAAATACCACACTTATTTAAAGGGGTTATGCAAGACTGGCTGGACCCACGATGGGTTTCATACATACCTGGCCTCCGCCGCCGGATTTTGGCTGCATCCACCTTGTCATGTCCTTAATCTCAGAATAAACATCCTGTTGACAGACATCATATGACTGCTGCAGCCAATCACTGCTGCAGCTGTGATCTGTCACCTCTGCAGCATGTGACCCAGTGACGAACCGCATGGATGACAGGGCGCCAGTGATTGGCTGCAGCAGTCATCAACAAGATGTTGATTCCCAGATACCAAGGACCCACGGAGTCAATCATGCAGTGAAGCAGCTGGAATACAGAGTCAGGGACCTAATAAGTATGAACCCCACTCTGAAGAGGTCTGTTAAAAATGTTTAGCCTTGGATAATTCCTTTAAGGGACCATATTAGAGGTAAAAAGAAAAGTTCTATTTTTTCAAACATTCATCCATCAGTCCAATTAAGGTTACGTTCACATGAAGAAAATCGTCCGTGAAAAATGGTTAAACTGTTTTTAATGGCTGTTTCTTCATGGATTCATTTCTAAAAAACAGCCATTAAAAACAGCCCTCTTGACTTTTATGGGTGCTGTTGGGCTGCGAAAACAGACAGAATAGGAAAGGCCCTATTTTTTGTATTTCACAGTGCATTAAAAAACAGACATGTGAATATACCCATATATATGTCATTTATTTGAAAACGGGCAGGTGATGGACTTTAAAAAATGGCCATTGCACAGCTGTTTTTCTCTGTTGTGTGAATAAGAACTAAGAGTTTGGTTCCTAATCAGCAGAAAGCTGCTCTGTAATATTGGTTTCTGCTCAAGTTGACTTGTCTTCGTCCATGCATTACATAGCCGGCCATTAAGGCTAGTTTCACATTTGTGCCACAGCATTCCGGCAAGCTGTTCCAGCAGAGAACATCCTGCAGGAGTTCTCTGGATCTTGCATCCAGCCCCATTAACTATAATTGGATCTGGCAGAGATCCGGCCACTACCCAGCAAATGTGTTGAGATTTGGCCACAAAAACCTTGCATGCAATGGTTTGTGTCCGGCTGATTCGCGGGATTCTCCGTCAGAGCAGCCTACCGGAAGGTTGTGTCACAAATGTGAAAGAAGTCTAGTTTGAATGACCAGCATGTAATGCTACAAGTGACCAAACAGTGGTTCAAAAGATTTAGCTGGGGGCATCAATTTTACCATGGAAATCCAATCATCACCCTATGAATGTTCCATATTTATTATGTTCTTTAGTGACCCCAGTCTGTAAACCTGTGCGGTCCACTGACTACTCATAGATGTTTCCATTTCAAAATAACTTACAATTGACAGGAGCAAAGATTTTACCACAGCCCATCAGTAAAACCTATTTTACTGCTAATTTTTGTCTATAGATTACATCACTGTCTGGTGTTGTATATTTTCAGTGTCTGAAAAGATGCAGCAGATAACAGCCACATGTGGGGTATTGCTATACCCAAGATAACCAGTTTATGAAATTGTGGGTGGTTGTCTCCAGTGGCACAAGCTGGGCACGATATATGAAGGGTCTTCAAAAAATGTTTTAACTATTTATTAAGAATTTCAAGACAAATTACATTACTTTTCTAATAGTGTCTTTCCTTTGCGATAAAATATAGATTTTTGGTTGAGCACATAGCTACTGATGCACTGCTGCTTTCACATTGTTATCACGTGAAAATCTTCTTCCCCTTAAAGGGGTTGTCCGAGTTATGAAAAAAATGTATAGTACTGTAAATCTGATGGGCAGCAATATATAACTAAGTTAAGCAAGTTTTAGGCAAAAAAATCTATATTTCCTCATTTCCCTGGTTCTCCTCTGGCCTTTGTTTACCTGCAGTAATAAAAATTTCTGCCCCTCCCCCGTCCTGCTATGCAAAGGCATTGAATACAAGAGCTGGCCTGAGTGACATGTCTGCTGGAATACTCAGCAGCATGTTGTATGTGTAGGACTAAAAGTCCCAGCTGTACAATGACACTGCTGATGCACACAGGGTCTTCCCCCTACCTGTTCTTGTACAATACAATACTTTGCATCTCCTCCAGATCAGCTCCAGTCAGCTCTGTGTCTGTAGGGTGAGGAGGGCAGATCCTGTGTCTCTTTACATCTGCAGCTGCTGTTGTAAAGCCTTCAATGTGTTCTGGCTGAAGGGGTTAATGTTTTATCTGAAAGAATCCAGGGAAAGAGCAGATAGCAGCAGCGGCAGAGCAGGGGGCGTGGCCAGCACAGCGACGTCTCGTGTACAGGCTCTGTGCACGAATATAAGATTAGCAGGGAGGGAAGCTGACATCACAGGTCATGTGACCCTGAGTGAAATCTGATAAACCAGCAGCTTTAGAAGCAGAAAGTGTATGGGAAAGCTGTTGTATTTGACTAGTTAGAAACATACAAAGGACAAAAAAAAATAACTCGGACAACCCCTCTAAAGCTTCTTTGAGCAGTACAAAAGGGTAGAAATCAGATGGTGCTAAATCCGGATGGTCATTTTTGAATATTTCAATCCACTCATGAATGACTCTACGAGAGAGAACTTTAGCCCCATACTGGACAAACATGGGGACATGATTGCATTACAAATTTTGGGGTTCTTTTTGTTCTAATATTTTCCTCCTATTATTTCTGCAATTCTGTGTTCAAAATGATCACATAACCTCCTAAATGAATTTCTTGAAGGGTGTAGTTTCAAAAAAGGGTCATTTGGCGTTACATGTTTTAGCACCTCAAGGGCTCCGCGAACCTGAAACAATGCTAGAAAAATATATTCAGAAAAGGCCCTAATAAGAGGCCCCAATAAACTGCAGAATTAGGGTGATAAAAATTGAGTTTTATTTCTCCCAAAATTTTACAATTTAAATGTCACTGCTTATTATACATTCATTACTGTGAAACACCTAAGAAAGGAGTAACAAACTTTTGAAATGCCATTTTGAATACCATGAGGGGTGCCAACATCAAATTTTAGCAACAGTTATTTCTACTATAGGAACAGCAACTACTGTACTATACTATGTATACTAACTATACCATAAATGTATACCTATGTAACGGAGTAGAATATAGCGCTGTCATAGACAGCTGTCACCCAATAGGAACATAAAATGCTGAAAACATGTTTTATGTAGCACGTAAATTAGTTATAAGCCAATCTGATTAAGCACACAGTACAAAGAGGAAATTAGATATCAATCTTCATATTGGAATCATGTCTCACTTCATCAGACACATGATATTAATGAAAGTGAAAGGCCATGCTCATTCTGCATCACGAACAAGTGGAGTTTTATGTGCTGTGTCTTCTCTGTGGTAATTAGGTCAAGGTCGTGATTTTTGGAGGTCTGAAGCTCCTAGATGCACAATGCCTGACTTGGCTTTAATTTGGACAGTGGGAACTCATGTAGAAAAGCTGTTTTCTATTCCTAATATAAGCTTTCAAGATGAAAATAGCTTAAAGTCCTACTTATACAAGCACCAACAATTGCTTTTTTTCATAACCCTGTTTTGTATTGAGCCTTTTAATTCATTCAAAAATAGCAAGCAATAATGTTATATGAATGCAGATATTTTTATGAATCATGGAGAGGCATTAATGTATAACTGGGCAATGTAACAGCAATATTTGTTAATCTATGTATCAGAGGTATCCATTTGAACTAAAAACGTAGGCCCTAGAATTTTTTTTTCTGGGATGCACTCATGGAAACTCTATTAATCCGAGACTGGTGATTTAAAATTACTGGTAATTTGGCATTGATCAAAAAGAGTCTAAGTGCTGCCTTGCTAGTCAGTGATGATATGCCATTTTTGAGGTTTAAAAACTTCGACGCCCAATGAGTTAGCCATGCAGAACCATGCTTCCTTGCTCTGAGGGACAATCTGACTATGTCTCTGCTTGGTGCATCATCATCATCTCACTTGGGGGATCATCAGACCTCAAGTATAGGGCCTAGATAAAAAGATGGGTTGTAAGTACTTGTCTTTAAGTCTGAATTTTCCTCTTTTTTCGTCATACAATTTCTGTTCTATTTTTGTAAACCGTGCTTTTGGAAAGTGCATTTTCTTTTTTCCCCTGGAGTTGGTGGTCTAGGGAATCTTATGAGCAATGCTTCCTGGGAAATGGTAGGCAAATTGGCTGTTCTCCAGAATAATGAAACTGTCTCTTTAGTGCCACCTACGGTACATGAAACTATCCTATAAGTCAATGTTTAACCCATTAGAAAGCCTTGAAATATGACTTGGAATAGCAGCTAAACCAGAGATGGCATCCCTGTAGACAGGACTGTTTTGGAGTTGTTGCTATCTATAGGTGCCATTAGAGAGACAGTTGTACTGTGCTTAAAATTCAAGGCTCCCTGTGGCTATATAGTTGATGTACAAGGCAACTTTTTCAAAAGTTCGTACTTTATTGACCAAAAATATGCTGCCACCTATTCTGACTTATTGTGGTGCATGAAAATGAAAAAACTTGAATATTCACAGTAGAGTAGCCAAGAGTGACTGTTGAAATGTCATGCCATCTTGCAAAAAGCCAGTTCATCAGTTTTCAACTTCTAAGTACAGTTATATGAAGAGGAATCAAGATAAAGCCCCAACAGTGGGTGCAGAGGGTAGAGTTGCAACGGGCTAAAGACTGTCCGAAGGTCCATCTGCCACACCAGAAGAACCATTTTTATAAATGGCACATGGTAGATAGGGATACCAGTATACAAACAAGCAAATAACCCGCTCACCATTCATCACCATGGCCATGTACTCATGCAAAAGTTCAATCCAGAGTTCCAATTTCACACACAGAGAAGTAAAGGTTTTATTACAGAGTAAGGTAGATACATTAAAAGTCCAGTATTTATTGAATCACAAATATAAAATCCATCATGGAACACTGCAAAATTAGCTTACGCATTTCGACTGTATGCCTTAATCAAAGAATGCTAGGCAGTGAAAAAACCTACCCCCTTAAAAACACATCGAAAATCAAAAAAGAATAAAAGAGAAGATTCCCAGCTTTGTTACATATCTGACACGGAGCGCCGCGGCCTTCTCTGTGTTTACCGCAGGCCCAGTAATGTCACGACTAGTATCACTGGCCTGGGCGGGGCTAAGCTCCATTCACATGAATGGAGCTTAGCCACGAACAGGCCAGTGATAGTAGTCGTGACGTCACTGGCCTGCGGTAAACACAGAGAAGGCCGCGGCGCTCCTGTAGCGCCGCTGCCTTCTCAAACAGCTGATCGGCAGGGGTCCCGGGTGTCGGACCCCCGCCGATCAGATGCTGATGATCTATCCAGAGGATAGATCATCAGTTTGAAAAAACTACAGAACCCCTTTAATTGTCTGATTTAAACTTTGTGGCAAGTATCTGGGTTGGGTCGTTATTAGGTCTGTTGAAAAGAACTTAAGTGCAACAATCTAATATCTTTGGACTGAACCAAATCTGAAAACCAGGCTATATTGTAAAACTGATACAAGTGCATCTCAATAAATTAGAATATCATCAAAAAGTAGGTTTTTTTTAGTACTTCAGTTCAAAAAGTGAAACACATATATTATATAGAGTCATTACAAACAGAGTGAACTTTTTCAAGTGTTTATTTATGTTAATGTTGATTATTATGGCTTACAGCCAAGGAAAACCCTAAATTCATTATCTCCGAAAATTTGAATAGTTAACCCAAAACACCTGCAAAGGCTTCCTAAGCCTTTAAAAAGTCCCTTAGTCTGGTTCAGTAGGCGACACAATCATGGGGAAGACTGCTGACTTGACAAATGTCCAAAAGGCTGTCATTGACACACTCCACGAGGAGGGTAAGCCACAAAAGGTCATTGCTAAAGAAGCTGGCTGTTCAGAGTGCTGTATCAAAGCATATTAATGGAAAGTTGAGTGGAAGGAAAAAGGGTGGTAGAAAAAGGTGCACAAGCAACAGGGAGAACCCCAGCCTTGATAGGATTGTTAAGAAAAGGCCTTTCCTAAATTTGGGTGAGATTCACAAAGAGTGGACTGTGGCTGGAGTCAGTGCTTCAAGAGCCACCACACACAGACGTATCCAGGACATGAGCTACAAGTGTAGGATTCCATGTGTCAAACCACTCATGACCAATAGACAATGCCAGAAGCGTCTTACCTGGGCCAGGGGGAAAAAGAACTGGACTGTTGCTCAGTGCTTAAAGGTGTTGTTCTCAGATGAAAGTAAATTTTGCATTTCATTTGGAAATCAAGGTCCCAGAGTCTGGATGAAGAATGGAGAGGCACTCAATCCAAGCTGCTTGAGGCTTGAAGTTTCCACAATCAGTGATGGTTTGGGGAGCCATGTCATCTGCTGATGTAGGTCCACTGTGTTTTATCAAGACTAAAGTCAGTGCAGCCGTCTACCTAGAAATTTTACAGCACTTCATGCTTCCCTCTGCCAACAAGCTTTTTGGAGATGGAATTTTTATTTTCCAGCAAGACTTGGCACCTGTCCACACTGCCAAAAGTACCAATACCTGGTTCAATAACCACAGTATCACTGTGCTTCATTGGCCAGCAAACTCGCCTGACCTTAACCCCATAGAGAATCCATGGGGTATTGTCAAGAGGAAGATGAGAGACACCAGACCCAACAATGCAGACGAGCAAAAGGCCGCTATCAAAGCAACCTGGGCTTCCATAACACCTCTGCAGTGCCACAGGCTGATCGCCTCCATGCCACGCCGCATTGATGCAGTCATTCATGCAAAAGGAGCCCCAACCAAGTGTTGTGTGCATTTACTGTACATAATTTTTATTTGGCCAACATTTCTGTGTTAAAAATGTTTTTTACAGTTGGTCTAATATAATATTCTAATTTTCTGAGGTAATGACTTTTGGGTTTTCCTTGGCTGTAAGCCATAATCATCATCATTAACAGAAATAAACACTTGAAAAAGTTCACTCTGTTTGTAATGACTCAATATAATATGTGTTTCACTTTTTGAATTGAATTACTGAAAAACAAACAACTTTTTAATGATATTCTAATTTATTGAGATGCACTTGTATCATTCAGGGTATGGCCACACGGTCGAGATTCCTGATGCAGTTTTGGAAGACAAAATCAGGAGTGGGTCATAAAAGGAGAGAAAATATAAAGGACAGATATGACTTCTTTTTTTCGAGTTCACTCCACGCTTTGGCTTCCAAAACTGCAACATGAGACCAGACTGTGTGGCCGTACCCTAACACTGCTGTGGCAGAATGAACACAAATTCCTATAGTCATATTCCAAAATCTAGTGTAAAGCCTACCCAGGAGAGTGAAGGCTACATGTAGTAGCACACACATAATTCTAAAATGAGTTCATATGGATGTCTGACCATGCAGTGTATAGATGCACATTAATTATGACCAGGGATTTTGTAATAGACTCATTTGTGCCATGGACAATATCCAGCATTTATTGGTACCATTGAGAGCGCATACACAGAATGAGCATCTATTGTCGGTTAATTAATAAAAATGTTCCTTTTTTTACTTGGTGTTTTAACATTTTTGTCAGTTTCTGACTTTTCTCCTACTTATCGTTTATGGATATTTGTAGTGATACAATTTGTGATCTGTGTTAAATGTGAGTGTCTTGTGAGTATCCTACTCTTAATATATTCTGATGGGCTTGTTTTTGTGGTATTCTACTGAGGTAGGAGGTCAAGGTGGACGGATGCTGGTGAATGCCCCATGGCAGCGGCTACCTCAGTTCATTCATCAAGTACAAGCTGTAACTTGGAAGCATTTTTTAGGTAAGAAATTTGTTTCCCAAAATGGAAATACACTTCTTACTCTAGGAAAACAGGTGTGATTGAGTCTACAGTTCCATCACTTGATTATTCCAGTTTAAAGTGAACACCACTTACAGTAGTTGTTTTCTTTTATCTGTGTAAGTTTACAATTCTGTGGAGATTAATTTGTTATAAGTTGAGCTATGTTTTTATCTTACATAGCTCTAAACCCTTTGAAAAGACAGAAGCTGCAGACACCAGTAGGAGGAGCACAAGAGCTTATTGCAGACTGTATTATTAGTGGGTTCAATGTATAAATAGTACGCTCCTACACTTCCTCTACTGGTGTTGCAAAGTAGTTAACCATTTAACTCCATTAGGCTCCATTATGGAATTGGATCTCTGTATAAGAGAAACAGACCTACAGTAGCACGAGAGATATTAAGAAATTAATCAGCAGAGAGATTTGGACATGAAAATCAAATGATGTTAAAATTGAACATTAAATTTAGGTTAAATTGAAAGTTGAATAACATCTTGGGAATTAAATAATTTGCACATGGTTTCCTTTTATGAGCATGTTCAATATTCTCATTTATATATCCCTTGTGCTATTTACATACAAACCAAAGAAAACACCAAAATTATATTGCAGCAGGTCAAGCCTAAATAGTATATCTTTACACAGTTAACCACAAGTAGCTAACAAGATCTGGAAATTTCTGCTGTAGATATGAGTGACCATATCTACTTTTACACTGGTTTCACACTCAGAATTTTTTGTTTTTTGCAGTCAGATGTGATTTTGAAGTCCATGCTGAAATATACACACCATTTTGGTTAGTACCTGTAGTCTTGTGAGGAGATTAGGTTGGCCTCATGGCCAATAAGGGGCTAGGTAGGCCTGATGTGGAGAGGTGAGAGATTATGTAGGCACTGGATGTCTAGTGGAGACATGTAGGTCATTATGTTGTCCAATTGGAGATAGAAGGACTCGTATACAGTGGTTGGATACAAGTAAATACTTAAGGATTAATTTATTAAGACCAGCATTTTAGACCCTGGTCTTAATGTCCCTTGTGCTGGCGCATAATGCACATTTTCTATGCCTAAAACAGGCGTAGAAAATGATAAATGAGACTGGCTGGCCAGCCTGCCCCCTTCCCCACCCACATCACACCCCGTCTTTTTAGACCTGGCGTGAGCGGGGAAAATCCCCTTTTGCAACCAAATCTGCGACAGATATACGCCAAAAATGGCATATATCTAATGATAAATGACCACATTAATGCTTATTGGGGAGTGTGAGCAAGTGACCTGTTGTCTAATAGAGAGAATAGGCAGTAAGTAAGTACAAATTGTACTTTGGTGAGTAGATACATAGGTAATAGTGTTCAGTGGATGGCAGATAGGTGTTATATATATATATATATATATATAAAATCAGGTGACATTAGCACATCTCTAATGTCAGCCTGATTCATACCGAAAAAACTGGTGACAGAAACCCTTTAAAGCACAGAGAGCATCATGAAGACCAAGGAACACACCAGGCAGGTCTGTGATACTGTTGTGGAGAAGTTTAAAGCTGGATTTGGATACCAAAAGATTTCCCAAGCTTTAAACATCCCAAGGAGCACTGTGCAAGTGATCATATTGAAATGGAAGGAGTATCAGACCACTGCAAATCTACCAAGACCCAGCCGTCCCTCTAAACTTTCATCTCAAACAAGGAGAAGACTGATCAGAGATGCAGCCAAGAGGCCCATGATCACTCTGAATGAACTGCAGAGATCTACAGCTGAGGTGGGAGAGTCTGTCCATAGGACAACAATCAGTCAAACACTTCACAAATCTGGCCTTTATGGAAGAGTGGCAAGAAGAAAGCCATTTCTCAAAGATATCCATAAAAAGTCTCGTTTACAGTTTGCCACAAGCCACCTGGGAGACACACCAAACATGTGGAAGAAGGTGCTCTGGTCAGACGAAACCAAAATCGAACTTTTTGGAAACAATGCAAAACGATATGTTTGGCGTAAAAGCAACACAGCTCATCACCCTGAACACACCATCCTCACTGTCAAACATGGTGGTGGCAGCATCATGGTTTTGGCCTGCTTTTCATCAGCAGGGACACGGAAGATGGTTAAAATTGATGGGAAGATGGATGGAGCCAAACATAGGACCATTCTGGATGAAAACCTGTTGGAGTCTGCAAAAGACCTGAGACTAGGACGGAGATTTATCTTCCAACAAGACAATGATCCCAAACATAAAGCAAAATCTACAATGGAATGGTTAAAAAATAAACGTATCCAGGTCTTAGAATGGCCAAGTCAAAGTCCAGACCTGAATCCAATTGAGAATATGTGGAAAGAGCTGAAAACTGCTGTTCACAAACGCTCTCCATCCAACCTCAAAGAGCTCGAGCTGTTTTGCAAGGAGGAATGGGCAAGAATTTCAGTCTCTAGATGTGCAAAACTGCAAGCGAATTGCAGCTGTAATCGCAGCAAAAGGTGGCGCAACAAAGTATTAATGCAAGGGGGCCAAATAATTTTGCACGCCCCACTTTTCAGTTTTATTATTACAAAAAAAGTTTAAATGATCCAATAAATTTCGTTCCACTTCACAATTGTGACTCACTTGTTGTTGATTCTTCACCAAAAATTTAAAATGTTATATCTTTTTTTTGAAGCCTGAAATATGACAAAAGGTTGAAAAGTTCCAGGGGGCCGAATACTTTCGCAAGGCACTGTATATATATAGTGACAGACCAAATGGAAAGGTTATGAATGGAGTCTATATTTTACCTAGATTTGTAACCTCATCTATGTAAGGCAACCTGGTAGTAGGGCCTGGATTGAGTTGGGGAAAGAAAGTTCAGGTCCCACTCCACTGACTCCACTTATCAGCGCACGTCTTAGTATCCCCCTCTGCGCTGCCGCTAGATACAGTGCCTTGCGAAAGTATTCGGCCCCCTGGAACTTTTCAACCTTTTGCCACATTTCAGGCTTCAAACAAAAAGATATAACATTTTAAATTTTTGGTGAAGAACAACAAGTGGGTCACAATTGTGAAGTGGAGCTAAGATTTGTACCTGTTTTCAGGCGCAAATGTAAGTAAATTTGCCGGAGCTGGAGTCACAGCCCTGACACAGCCCCTAATACGCCCCTGTCACGCCCAACTCGTGCACAAGGCACAAAACCGGCTGTGCGCCAAAATTGTGTCGTACGGCCAGACAAAAAAGGGAACTTGCGACACCTTTTACATCTAAAAGTGTCGCAAGTCATTAGTAAATGTGCACCATCATTTAGAACTGGCTCATTAGGAGCACCTGGGTGAGATCTATAAGAAAGGTCTGAGCCTCTCAGTTAGGGCTCATGCACACGAATAAGTGCATCCAGTGCTCGCCATTTGCGGATGCGGACCCATTCACTTGAATGGGTCCGCAATCCGCAAGATTCAGTCCGCACCACAAAAAAATAGAACATGAACACAGACCAAAATCCTTCCACTCCGTGTCTCCGCTCCACACTGCTCCGTATCTTGCGGATTGAAGACCCATTTGAGTGAATGGGTCCGCATCCGTGATACGGAGCACAAATGGACACGGCCGGTGCTCGTATATTGCAGACCCACTGTCTGTGGGCTGCAATACTGTGCACAAAGCAGACACGTTTATGTGCATGAGCCCTTAGCTCTCCAGCCTGGGGAAAGGAGCAAGTGCTGTGAACCTGTGAGAACACAGACCTAAATGTATCAGGTTGTATTGACTGCAGTGTTGATGATTTTTCCATGTGGCACCAGGTACCAGACCTGTGTCAGTTAGGAGTCATTTATGTTTATTCAGTGCCAGACAGACAGGTTTTTCTTTTCTGAATGTTTTAAGTTAACCAAACAATACAACTGGCTGCTGTCAGTTTCAACAAAGCTGCTATGTGGACTGCAACTATATATATATATATATATATATATATATATATATATACACAGTATATATATGTACATATGCAGGGTGAGTCAAAAGTCACAGGACACCCAGGTATACCTGCCCCAGCAAGTGAGGGGGCTTATCTTTTAGGCTATGTCCGGAACATGGCTGCCATCTTGAAAGCCACCATATTGGATCAAGGGCAATAGTTCCAATGGTAATGTCATGTAGCATATCAAAGTATATCAATTCTGTATTGATAACTTTTGAACAACAAGAGAAATGGCAATCAATTTCTGAGAAAATTTCAGTCTTCTTTGATATGCCACTTGACCCCTTTCTCATTGGAAAAATTTTCCCTTGATCCAATATGGTGGCTGTGAAGATGGCAGCCATGTTCCAGACATAAAAGATAGGCCCCCTCACCCATTACTTGCTGGGGTATTCATATATATTCATTTTCCCTTTCGTTTCTGAAATAATAAGGTGTCCTATGACTTTTGACTCACCATATATATAATACATTCAGAAACTCTTCAGACCCTTCACTTTTTTCACATTTTGTTTTGATACGGCCTTGTGCTAAAGGAAAAAAAGTTCACATTTTTCCCCATCATTCTGCACTCATTACCCCATAATAACAAAGTGAAAACTGAATGTTAGAAATCTTTGCTATTTTATTGAAAGGAAAAATGAAAATATTGCATTGATATAAGTATTCAGACCCTTCAGTTCTTAGTTGAAGCACCTTTGGCAGCAATTTTTGGACAGCCATATTCAGGTCTCTCCAGTGATGTTCTTTTGGGCTCTGGTTGGCCACTCAAGGACATTCACAGAGTTGTCCCTAAGCCACTCTTATGTTGTCTTGGCTGTGTGCTTAGGGTCATTGTCTTTTTGGAAGGTAAACCTTTGGCCCATTCTGAGGTCCAGAGCACACTGGATCAGATTTTCCTTAAGAATATCTCTGTACTTTGCTACACTCAGCTTTACCTCAACTCTGACCAGTCTCCCTGTCGTAGACGCTGAAAAAAAACAACCATAGCAGGGGATTGTAGGGTCGGTATCAGGCAGTCCCTGGTTTCCTCTAAACATGACGCTTAAAATTGAGGCCAAAAAGTTAAATCTTGGTTTCATCAGACTATGCAAACGTTCATGTGTCATTTACTGATGAGAGCCACTCTGCCATAAAGCCTAGATTGGAGGAATGCTGCAGTGATGGTTGACTTTCTGGACGTTTCTCCCATTAGCATATAGGCTATTTAAAGCTCCGCCAGAGTGATGATTGGGTTCTTGGCTACCTCTCTTACCAAGACCCTCTTCCCCCGATTACTTAGTTTGAAGAGGTGGCCAGCTGTAGAAAAAGTCCTGGATATCCCAAACCTCTTCCATTTAAGAAGCGGAATTTTTTTTGTTCCCATCTCCAGATCTGTGACTCCACAAGATCATGTTGTGATCATCTGTTTTCTCATTAAGTGGGATTAAGTGCAGATTGGTGGGTGTTTTTTTAGCACAAGGCCACAACTTAAGAAAATCTGAAAAAGTGAAAGGGACTATCCAAAATACAATATAATAAGCAGAGAGGTATGGAGAAGTTTGAACTGATAGACAGGAAAAGGAAAACAAGAACTATAACTCTATATGTCTTAAACATGTATGAACGTATATATGGTTTGGAGTATTGTAGATCGGTTTGATCTTTTTTCTACTGGTGACAGCAGAAAATAACGGCTGATGTACTGGGGAAAAAAGTCAAGTGAAGCCATACAAGCATGTTACAAATCTATTATGTTCCATAATTCTCACTTTTATTATGTTTTTCTCCTCGACAGAATGAAACGAGGTAGAGTAACTGTTACTATTGACAGCCAAGTTGTTAAAGGACCAAAAAGAATAAAGAAACAAAAAAAGTATACTCTGTCACCTACACTTCAGAAATCTCAAATGCAGTCCTGCATGCTGGACTGGGGAAGTCTGCCGCACCATGTAGTCTTGCATATATTTCAGTACCTCCCACTGGTTGACAGGGCCCGTGCAGCTTCTGTTTGTCGCCGGTGGAATGAAGTTTTCCATATCCCTGAGCTATGGAGAAAGTTTGAATTTGAACTAAACCAGCCGGCTACGTCATACTTGAAGTCTACTCACCCTGATCTTATCCAGCAAATCATTAAAAAACATGCAAACCATCTTCAGTATGTCAGTTTCAAGGTATTGTGAATGTAATAATTGAAACATAAATTTATTTAACCATGTTTGTAAGTGAAAGAAAATGTCTGATATTTATGTTATATATCAGCTGTCTGAAGGGATCATGGCACTAGGATGAATACCGCTGCCTCTTCATTGTATACCAAGATACTACTATTTCTCTCTGTACCTGCTGTACCTGCCTACATGTCCAAATGTAAATTTTGCTTTTAACATCTAAATAGGTCAAATGTTCTGTGTTGATTGCTTCCTATATACTTAATACTGGTATGTGATTCCCTACATAAAAGTAGATGGTAAAATTCTGGTTTGCTGCATATTGTTTATACAGTAAACTCAATAATACTTGATTAAGCAGTGTAGGTATCATATGTCTAGTGAGGAAGTATAGGTAGGTTTTATTGTCCAGTTGGAAAGAGAACTAATGTACAGTAGTTGGAGGTCGGTAGGTACTTAAGGGGGAATTTTTCAAGCTCTGCACACCAAAATTCTGGCTTTAAAAAGTACAGTGGGTGCCATAGCTGCAATTGTCTTAAAATGGTGATAATGCCAACTGCATTTAGATGCCATGGTCATTTGTGACCACCGCATCGGAGGCAGCTGTCTCTGGGCGCTCTGCGCTTCCAGGGCCTGAAGGCTCCCCTGCGTGGAAATCAATGAAGCAGTTTGTTGTCTGCAATAGCCTATGTATCTCTGAGGAAACTCATACTGTTACACCTGTAATTCTTATGGAGGCCTGCAGGGGACAATGATAATTCATTGCAATGTAAGGCAGAAGCAATCTGAAGATCACATGTTCAGGTCCCCTAGGGGATCTAAAAAAAAGTTTAAAAGGTTTTTAAAAATATTTTAAAAAAATACAATCACCCCCTTTCCCCATAATAAAAATAAAATTAAATGATGAATAAAACTTTATCAAAAAGTCATACACATTCCAAAATGGTATAATTAAAAATTACTGATCGCCCTGCAAAAAATGAGTCCCCATACAGCTCCATAGATGTAATGATAAAAAAAGTTATAGGGTTCAGAATATGGCAATGAAAAGAACATTATTTGTAGTTATTTTTTTCAGTACTAAAACACAACAAAAATATATAAATGTAGTATCTTTGTAATTGTACTGACCCAGAGAATAAATGAAACACGTCAGTCTTACACACAGGGAATGCCGTAAAAACAAAACCGATAAAACTGTGGCATTTTCCAATTCCACCTCATTTGAAGTTTTTTGCAGCTTCCCACTACATTGTATGCAATATTAAATGGTGCCATTAGGAAGTACAGCTTGTCCCACAAAAGCAAGCCCTCATACAGCTACTGTATGTGAATGGAAAAATAAAAAGGTTATGTCCGGGAAAGCAGGGAGTGAAAATCAGAAACGCAGGAATGGAAAAATTGTCCAGGGCTAAAAGGGTTAAGAGAACAATAACCACAATGTATTCTATTGAGTATTTTCTGTATTTTTCAGGTTGATAGCTGCACAGAATCAGCAGAAGCCGCTTGTGACATTCTCTCTCAGCTCGTGAATTGTTCCATTAAAACCCTTGGGTTAATATCAACAGCTAAGCCCAGTTTCATGAATGTTTCCAAGGTAAAAATAACGGGATGCATACTGGTTTCAATTTGTGGACTTGTGTATTCACTTGTGTATGACAGTTCTGTGTATTCAGAGATAATAATAGCGAGAGCATGGTTACCACAGCAACAGCTTCATGAAGGACATTTACGTCTAACATCTGAAGATGAGAAAGAATAATCGACATGTGAGCAAAGCACATTTTCGAGGTTCATATTGCATTCTTTGTACAAAATTAGCACACGACCACCCTAATAAAGCACTCCCTTAAAACAGTCAGCCACATTGGCCTAAATATATTGCCACGTATAGTGCCCCATGACAGCACTAACCTTACAATAAGTATATACAATACAATACAATAAGTATATACATACACATTAGACTATGGTCAGATGAAGCCACCGTTTTTGACTGGACTATACAACAATCTTTTGTGATCGGGAGCTCCCAATCCTTTTGTTCTCCTGGAAAATAATCCGCTGCCAGAAGTGCCTGATAGCAGCTTTCTCCTCTCTGCCTATAGTGAACACATACAAGATTGAATGAACCGTGTATGTGTAAGGGGAGTTGAGAGACAGCTTTACTCTCCACGCACTTGAACTGTTCCTCTTCTTAATTAGCATAATTGCCAACAGTCCCAAATTTAGAGGGACTAGCCCCAATTTTCAGAGACAGTTCCAGAAATTTCAGGCTGTCCTGACCCGAACATTGGCTGGACTGATGTCCCTGAATTAATTGACTGATGGCCCTGATTTACCAAGTTGGCAGGTATGTACTTGCATGATTTTACACACAGGCAGCCAACTATCTGCTCCTCAGGGATGTAGCTATAATGGAAGCAGGGGAATCAGCTGCTATGGTGCCGGCCCAAACTCAGAAGGGGCCCACCCAGGAGGAGATCTAAAAGATTTTATTGTCAAGGCCCCATCAACAGTATTATACTACACTATATATAATAACATGAAATACATGTAGATGTAGACGGAGCGGCTGCCGGGCCTGAGCTGAGAGAGTGATCTTGACTAACCACAGGAGTAGGGATTGCGTGGGAAGAAGAGGTTGTGAAAAAATTGCTGTGGGGCCCAGGCAGTTTTAGGTAAACCACTGCTTCTGTTACTATATAGTCAGAGATGTGGCATCCTGAGGCAGTGTTTGCAATCCAGAAATGTCCTGCTGAAATAAATACACTTGAAAGGTATTTGAAATGAAAGAGGAACTGTCCCTTTCTGAGGACTGAGTGCGATCTGATTCTGCACCAATTTCCATAATGATTAACAATCTTAGACATACAGCATCTATAAGAGAGCCCTTGGCACCATACTGCAGATTCATGGATAAACAACTCTGGTTTTAATGGTTATTGCAAAGAGGCACATTGTAAGAGATTTCAAGCTTGGTTATTTCCAGCTAGTACAAAGTCAATTAGGCATGTTACTGAGCACCTTGATGAGGAACTGATTAAGTAGGTGGCCACAGTGTGAAAACAGCAGCAAGAAACTTGTAAAACCCACAGAAAAATATCTTGTTATAAGATATGTATGCTTTCTAGTTAGAAATGATTTCTTTTCTGTTTCAGTCTCACTTCGTATCTGCACTCACTGTAGTCTTTGTCAACTCAAAGTCGTTGTCTTCAATAAAGATTGACGATACTCCTGTGGATGACCCTTCGTTGAAAGTTTTAGTTGCAAACAACAGTGACACCTTGAAGTTACTGAAAATGAGCAGCTGTCCTCATGTATCACCTGCTGGTAAGATAAAGTAGTCATAATTTTTGTTATTATAGCTAAATCACTTTCATATAATTTCTTATCCTCATTCCATCTCAGCTGGTAGCTTTTTGCATTTCTCAGTGTACCTAGCTGGGGGAATTATGAGAATAAGGCTCTGCTCTCATCATGTTTTAGCACTACGTTGTAGTTGCAACTAGACAATGCCTCAAACTTAGATCCAGCCAATCAACATGGGCATTTCTCTGGTAAAACACTTGTACTGGTCTAGTAGTCACTGTCTAGTAGCCCCTCTTTCGGTATTCGGTGGTACCACATGTCCTATACTTCCCTCTGTCTGTGTCAGGATGAGCTGTTCCTTTGGGCGTCAGGTAAGGGAGGCTCCATTTTATATTTCTGGTACACTGTGTATTGTACGGGACCATGAAGAAGCTCCTTTACTCATCATAGAAAATGATTTACAGTCTCCAGAGTCTCATCCTGTTAAAAGTCGTGACTCGATTTATCTGTCTCTGTTATCTGCTTATTTGTCTTAGATTCATTTTCTCTCATCTTGGAATTAAATTTTGGAGCTTTGGAAACAATTATTAGGGCTGCATTACACCGGCCTATGGTTGACCAGATGATCGCTAACGAGCATGCGTAGGAATGCTAGTTAGCGTTGATGTGGCTGTGTAATACTGCCGCCGTTTGCTCATTCATCTGGCAATCAGAATCTTTCAGCATACTTAAAGATCATTGTTTGCCAGCGGCAGATCGTGCTGTCTAATCCCGATCTGCTGCTTGCAAACAATTATTCAGTACAGGGATGAGCAGTGGCATTAGCGATCGCTCCTCCCCATGCTGTGGAGGAAATTACTGCATGTAATAGCTGCAGTATCCTCCACTAACAGAGGAACCCTTAGATTTCCAGAGTTATGGACTTGAGTTACAATGATCGTCCCAGAACCAATTACTTTTGTAACTTGAGGGACCACTGTATATTCAACGGCATATAATAGAGGCTTCTGTGAGGGTTATCTGTTTAAAGTACTGATACTGTATTGTGCGACTAGAAGTATTTTCAGCAGTCATTTCCTTCTTTATACCTCAAATATATTTGCATATAACAGCATAAAAAAACCCATAGGCCTACTCATAGATGAATTTCTTTATGGCTATTCACAAAGGTTACGACCACCCCGCAATCCAGCATCGGTGGGTGTGCTTACACACTATAGGGAAAAAGCACCTAAGCGCACTCCCATGGTCCCGGCCATTGCCTTTTACTATAGTGTGCAAGCATGACCACCACAGCTGGATTGTAGGGTGGTCATAAACCCCTGGAAACGTGCAGTGTATAATGTGATGGAAAAATAAATCAAGCCAGCAAAGGAGGCAATATGGACAATCACAGTACATTCGTAAATCTCTACATGATAAATGCCATTTGCTGAAGTGAGACAACCTCTTTAAGGCTACTTTCACACTAGCGTTTTATAATTCCGGTATTGAGTTCCGTCATAGGGGCTCAATACCGGAATAAAACGCTTCAGTTTTGTCCCCATTCATTGTCAATGGGGACAAAACTGAACTGAAGACTGCGGAATGCTCCTAAAAGCATTCCGTTCCGTCCTCAGACCAGAGAACAAACCGCAGCATGCTGCGGTTTGCTCTCCGGTCCAGGCATCCGCACCAAGACGGATCCGGAATGACCCCCAATGCAAGTCAATGGGGGCGGATCCGTCTGGTGTGACCACAATGGTAACCGGATCCGCCCTCCATTGACTTTCAATGGAGTTCATGACGGATCCGTCACCACATACACACATAGACATACACATAAACATACACAGACATATACAAATACACATACATACTTACATGCTCCCCGGCAGGTCTCCAGAGCGCCGGAGGGACAGGACGGTGCGCACAGATGACGATTCCACCAGGCGCCCAGCAGAGGGCGCTGTGGGGAATCGTCACCTGTGCGAGCCGTCCTGCTCCTCCGGCGCTCTGGAGACCTGCCGGGAGCATGTAAGTATGTATGTGTGTTTGTCTGTGTATATGTGTGTGTGCGTGTGTATGTATGTACTGTGTGACATGTGTGGGGCCGGAGCGCGGTTCCGGCTCCACACAGGTCGCTGCGGCAGTCCTGATCCGGCAGCACCCTTCACCTGCCGGATCAGGCCTGCCGCTAGTGTGAAAGTAGCCTAAGAAAAATATCAGTGCTTGTGTGTGTGGTAGGATTAGGTAACAGGACACAAGGACAAAAAGACATCAAGCTGTTTCTATAAGATAACATAGTAATGATGATCTGCTAATGTCCAGATTAGGAGTTGTAAAAATGTCTACAACGTATAGATATGCTCTCAACCCATGTCATGTGTATCCCGGGGGTACGTGCCTCTAATTGTTTCTTCGGGGTACCTACAATGTCCCCATGCTGTGCACTGCATATACAAGACAACAGTATAAGATCATACCCCTGGGGGTACTTTTGAGGTGTTTTATTTACGGGGAGGGTACTTGGTAGAAGTATTGAGCTATGCTAGTCTAAAATACTAATAAAACTATGATTCTTCTTTTATCCATATTAGGAATATTGTGTGTGGCTGATCAGTGTCATGGACTTCGAGAACTTGCTCTGAATTACCATCTTTTGAGCGATGAATTACTCTTGGCGCTTTCTACTGAAAAACATGTTCGCCTTGAACATCTTCGCATTGATGTAGTCAGTGAAAATCCAGGACAAACACAATTTCACACCATAAAGAAACAAAGCTGGGATGCCCTTATCAAGCATTCTCCAAAAGTCAATATTGTTATGTACTTTTTCCTGTATGAAGAGGAATTTGATGCATTTTTCCGAGAGGAGACGCCAGTTACTCATCTCTACTTTGGCAGGGCTGTGAGCAAGGCAATGCTAGGTCGCATAGGCATGAACTGTCCACGATTGATTGAGCTGGTGGTTTGTGCAAATGGACTTCAGCCTTTGGATGATGAGCTGATTCGAATCGCTGACCGTTGCAAGAACTTGACTGCCATTGGCCTTGGAGAGTGTGAAGTGTCTTGCAGTGCATTTGTTGAATTTGTAAAGATGTGTGGAAGGAGACTGACGCAGCTGTCTATTATGGAGGAGGTACTTATCCCAGACAACAAGTACAGCCTGGAGCAAATTCATTTTGAAGTTTCAAAGCACCTTGGAAGAATGTGGTTTCCCGATATGATGCCAACTTGGTAGACAAAGGAATTCTATGACTTTTCTTACTTTTGCTTGCTATGCAATTCTAAGTTACATAGATAAAAAGTCAAACAAAATCATTTCAAAAACAACACTATTATCTATCCCCAACATTAAATATGAAGCAGTTTTATGAGCGAGTATTGGTGTAAGATTACACATCTGCTCTGTATAGCTTTATTGTTATTGTGCCTGGTGTTCAGAGAAATGTGGACACAATCAGTTCCTTATTCTAGTACTTCTAGTAAGCTCTGAGAATCATTTTAATAGCAATATAGATTTCTTTTAGTATACTATGACAAAATTGATTTCATAGAGGAAAGTGTAGCCTGAAGCCTTGATTTCAAAGGGAGCCACCACCTAAAGGCCACTTATATATTTAACTACTGTATATGATGACCTCATGTTCAATATGATCTGATATAATTGCACTATTGCTGTCTTCTACTGCTTAGTGAGCCTATAGAATACCCAATTTGGGTAATTAATCAGTGTTTTCAGCTTCTATTGCTGTAATACTGTTGACAAGCGCAAATTCAGTATAGCAAAAACGAAAACACTACTAAGCAAAAAGACAGATGATCATAGTATGAAGCATATCATAATTCAATGTAATCCTTGTAAAAAAAAGACATATTGCACATTTTGAGTCACAAATCATTTTTTATGTTTATTTATTCATTTTTTAAATGTTTTAGTCTGCAATCTCTATGTTGTTAACACAAATTAGTTAAAGGTTATCTGTTAGCAGATTTGTATCTATGACACTGGCTAACCTGTTACATGCGCACTTTTTAGCTGAAGACATCTGTGGTGGTTCCATGTTCATATGTGTCTGCATTGCTGAGAAAAATGAAGTTTAATATATGAAAATGAGTCTCTAGGAGCAATGGGGTGTTACTGTTACACCTAGAGGCTCCACTCACTGGCATCTGCTGCGCCCTCTGCACTTTGAGTGACAGGGCCAGGCAGTGTAAGCATCATAACACCCGGTCCTGTCAATCAAAGAGCAGAGGGCGCGGCAGTTGCAGAGAGAGTGAGCCTCTAGTAGTAACGGCAATGCCTCCTGTACTCCTAGAGGCTCATTTGTATATATTACAAAAAATTAAAACAATTTTTCTCAGCAATGCAGGAACATTTGACCAACAAATGCCTTCAGCTGCCAAGCACACATGTAACAGGTCAGACAGTTTTAGGTACAAATCTGCTGACAGATGCCCTTTAATGATAGTAAAATCTAGCAATACAGTGAAAAGCTCTGCAAAAGTACAAACTAATGTTCCTTTTTTGAATGCCATGTACCATATAGAACTCTGACAAGTTAGTGGTTTGTAAAGCCCTAGCTTTATACTTGTATGCTTATTAAAGGGGTTGTCCGAGATATTGATAAGGATAGGTCATCAATATCAAAATCAGATTAGTGAGGGTCCAACTCCTGACTAGCTGGAACACTGTGGCCTATTCCTGAGCCAGTGACATCACTTTCATCAGTTAAGTGACCTAGGCATGGTTCAGTCCCATTCAAGTAAATGGGACTGAGCTGCAATACCAAGCACAGCCAATATCCAATGGACGTTGCTGTGATTGGTAAGCGGCGAGGAGACTACGGCACTCACCAAAATGCCATGGCGTCCTCAAACAGCCGATTGGTGGGACGGGTGTTAGACCCCCGACAATCTGATATTGATGACCTTTCCTGAGGATATAAAAAATATTGAAAAATCCCTTTAAAGACTGATCTATGCAGCTCTGCTTGGAAATGCTTAAAATAACACTTAAGTTCTATTCACATTGGTCCTAGCATAGAAAATTGCAACATGCACTACTTTGGTTCAGTTCTTTGAAAGACTTCCCCATTGAAGTCAGTAGGTCCACAAGAAAGGCAGAGGGCACACGGATGCCGCATGTGTTATTCATTTACAATCATTAATTTTCAGAATACAGATATGTTTTACAACGCACTTCAGAATAAAGGTGCTTTTACACGGCCCGAGAATCGGGCAGATTATTGGGAAAGCCTGTTTCCAACAATCTGGCCATGTGAATGTGCTGCCGATCACCCCATGAACGATCAAAGCGCTTGTTCATCGGTTTATGCTGTTGTTCATGTGGGCACCACTGATCATGGCTTCTTTGCAGCAGACTGTGTGGTCTAAATAGAGATCTGCTGCCCAGAAACAATAATTCTGTATGAGGACGAGCGATTGCAATAGTGATCTCTCGTCCGCGTACAGTGAAGGAGATCACTGTATGTAAATGCAGCAGTCTCTTCACTGAACGAGCAGCTGACTGTTGGGAAGGAACTCTTCCTTCCTGACAATCAGCCACTCAGTCGGCCCGTGTGATCCAGTTTAAGAACTAAATCAAAGGGAAACAAGAAATATAGTTGCCTCCACTGTTTATCAGTCTGCAACATTTTCTACGTGAAACTGAAAGAGCCATGCTGAAATCCTTCAGAGAACAGGGTTCTCCAGGAAAACACAAAAATAACAAAAACTAACATTTTGGAGGCATGGACCATGGCTGCAGCATCAGCAGCCACTTTGTAGAACAGCACAAAATCTATCCTTGGCTGTTTCACAATCAACTGCTGATGCTGTGTCGAAAATACTGTCTAGCTTCCTGAGCACTAGGTTCACATCCAGTCAGCCTGAACAGGACTGATGTATTATAGACCACCTCTGTGTGTGCCCATCTGAAGTTACATTCTAGGACAGGTTTCTGACTATGAAACAGAACAGCACCCATTTTTAATTTACCACAGTGATTAACCCCTATAAAATTGGAATGCTTTGCTAATTATGAGGTATTCATACATTCTTTCCTGTGATGACTGGCTGCAGGAGTGAAGCTAAGGCTGGTTCCACATCACCATTTCGTTATCCGTTCTTCTGATCTGACAAGACAGTGAGGAAGAGGAGGGAGGCATAGCTAACTCCTGAAACACAGAGAGATTTCTTTATTTCTAAGTTTTAATTGTAATATGAGACAAGGAACACTAGACAAAAGCTGAAATTTAGTTTAACACTATTTTACAGTAAAACTTGAGGTACACTTTAATATAAATTAATATGTTTGTTTATAGACCCTAAATAAATTTTGTTTAGGTGTATACAATGGAAGCACTTCTTCATTTTTGCTTTTTGTGTTTTAAATGTTTAATGTAAATTGTAAATAGATTTAGATATTTGTGGATTATATTTAAGGGGAACTAAAGCCAGAATACAATCACCAACAAAACATAACATAATTTCCTTATGTGTCTTCATTTGCTCTCTTTTCATCATATATCACAATTGCAGACCATGAAAAATACTATAGAAAAGCAATGCATTGTTCTATCAGGCTGCAGCCATGTCTACTACCCCTCCTTCTCCCCCTCTCATGCCAGTGCATGTAAGACAGGAAGAATAGGAGGAGGGGGCTACATAACGTTTGTCACACCCAAATTTTGTTGGAAGAAATCTCCTAGTTAGTAAAAGTATAAATGAGATTTGGTTACCATCATGTGGAACTGTAATACACTACAGAATACTAAACTTACCAAGATAAATGCCCCTCCTACTCACATATATACAAATATAGCCAAGTCAAGGGTTTGTAGCAACAGTTGGTGAGAGAAAATGTCTGTTTTTAGGCAAACCTTTTTAGTCTATCACAATTTAGATCTTCCTCCTGGCAACAGTCATTTATATATTTATTATACTCACTTATATAGCGCTGACATATTTTGCAGCGCTTTACAGACATTAGCATCGAGCTGTCCCCAATGGGGCTCACAATCTAAGTTCCCTATCAATATGTCTTTTGGAGCTGGGAAGAAACAGGAGAACCCGGAGGAAACCCACGCAAATACAGGGAGAATATACAAACTCCATGCAGATGGGTATGATTCAAGCGGTATCTATCATGTGATATCTGAGAATATTAAGGGGAGGAGGTATAAGAGGAGAGAACTACAACTCCCTGAATGTCCAAATTGTTATTATGGGTGTTCAGTGGACGTAGAGAGAAAGGTGAGGAGAGAACTACAACTTTCAGCATGTCCACACTCTTAGTATGGAGCATCAGTGGTCATTACATGGAGAGAACTACTACTCCTAGTATATGATAACTTGTAGACGGAAACTACTAATCTGTTACATACACAGAGCACTGGAGCTCCACCCACATGGTGACATCACTGGTCCTTACAGGTTCTTCACCACTTCTACACTACGGAGTTCTTTCTTAATGGGTAAATGTGGTGAAATAAAATAGTTTGAAGTGAAGTGAGCATGATGAAACGGCCAGGAGGTTTTGTGAGTGGCTGCTGAAGTTTTGCGGCTTTTATATTCTCACAGTGTGACAATCTGTGAAAGTGAATGGAGTGTGTAATCTCCACCCCCTGGCTGAACTTCCTATCTGCCTTTGAGCTCTGCTCCTGCAAAAAGTCAGTTTCCAGGCAAGATGGAGCTGGAGGGAGCAAGGAGACCATTTACTGACTGCAGGATATCTGTTTGAAATCTGCAAGCTGCTGCTGAATGCAGTTAAAGAAGAAAGGACTGCAGACAAACTTTCCAGAACAGGTTATGCTTTATTTTTCTTTTTTTTTAGGGTTTAGGGGCCCTTTGACCCCTTACTGACCACCAATATGCCTTTTTTTACGGTGGTCACTAAGGGGCCTTAGCCTGGGCTGCTACATTTTTACGGCAGCTCAGTCTAAACACGGCATGGGTCTCCAATGCAGCAGAGTTGTACATCTGCTCTAATGGCCTGGACCGACAGGAGTGCCGATCCAGGCTGTTTAACCCCTTTCATTCCACAGACAATGGCTCTCCACCACATGTAAGCAGATACGGAGGGAGCAGACTCCTTCTGTCTCCTTTGGCACCCCACAAATGAGATCCCAGGGTGCTGATGTCAGTGCAGGTAGGCCAGGGCCTAGTGTAGACACCAAGCCTTCTTCCGTTTCCTGCGGGCTGCACCTCTCTGACACAGCCTGCTGGTGAATGTCAGTATAGCACTGACATTATAATGCATTGAACTATAGGAGGAGCTAGGTGGACCTAATGAAGTGTTGTGCCATGGTGAACTCCCTCAGGCTCAGGCTATTGCTCCCTGAGGATTTGTACAACGGAAATATAATACTGAAGAAGGATGAAAGAGTTAAAAGTTAAATTCTTTTTTACAAAGTGCAACATACAACTTTAATTACAAACAGTAGCAGAAAGCTTCAAGTGCAATACCTCTCTGGCAGTGGTAATGATTTGGAGGCAGGTTAGTTGGTGGAAATTCAGCACTTAACCCTTTTCCTGCTAACCTTTCCTTGCTGATAGTGATGGCCAGGAAACAAACAGTAAAATCCAATGCATAGCAATAATTAATTTGTAGTACCCCCAGGTTTGGGGTATTTCACACCCCCTTGGTGAAAACAAGGCAGTCCTCAGGCTTTGCTTGTGGTCCATCCTGGTAGTCCTGCATCAGATGTCTAAGGCCGCAGTTCACGCTGACCCCCTACCTTCCATTGCTGTAAAGAGACCAGGTTAAGGACATAAGTGCTTACACAAACAATAAATTGCCTGGGCTAATATTCCTAACTACTAGGGGAACATATTGATAGCACCCAAGGGAGTCCAGTCCATGATGGTGCCGAGGAGGCGGTGCTTGCTACCTTAACTAAATGTATAACAATCCCCAGCTTTGGACCCTAGTCCAGGTAACGTGCAGGCAGCCTGCCTTTGTTGGATTGCTGGAACCTCCACCATGGCAGCTCAGGCACCATGGTACCAGGTTTCTATATTAGGCCCATCGTGCAATGTTCAAGTGAGCCAGCGGTGTAAATCATGAAGGGTGTAGCCGCCAAGTAGTCCTTAAACTTTTCTGTTATGACCCACAGCAAGGCCAGGAACTCTAGTTTGAAGGAGCTATCATTTTGGTCAATTCACACCAGCTCCAAAATCTTTTTTTGATGGCACCCGTATATAGTCCGGGTAACCCAGGATTGGTGGCTAAGTTTGTTATTGAGTAGCTGGAAAACAGCTTCTCTCTTCTCATTTCACTCAACTGGTATTTTAGCATTTGACAGTTCTTAGGATGACTGCTCAGGAGCTCTTGGAGAGGTTCTGCAATTTAGCTGAAACCTCTAGTAATAACTTGCAAAGCCAAGAAGGCTCTTGATCTCTGGCTATATTTGAAGCGGGTCAGCTTTGTACATCAGCTATTTTGTCAGAGTTTGGCTCCATACATTCAGCACTCACAACATGACTGAAATACTTGACTTGTAGCTTCAATATGTGACACTTGGGAGGCTTTATCTTCAGCCATGATCTGAACCACTTTGGACAGATGTTGCAAGTGCTCTTTATAGGTTTTGTAATAGATCATCACATCACCTAGATACAGTAAGACAGTCTAAGTTCTTATGTCCAAGACATCTCTCCATCAGCCTCTGGAAGGTCCCCAGGGAGTTGCACATCCAAAAGACATGTAGTTAAATTCAGACAGGCCCATTGGGGTAGTGAAGGCCGTCTTATCTTCCGGTGCCATGGGAACCTGCAAATAACCACTGGTCAGGTCCAATGTAGAAAAATAGGCAGCTGATGCCAGGGCTGTGAGGAACTGTGAGGCAGGGGCTACGCATCCTTATATGTGATTATTTATCTTGCAGGAATCCACGCAGAAGCAGGTGATTCTGACCTTTTCCTTTAGCAGTATTCAGAACATCATATGGGCTGTGGCTGTTTTGGATGATGTTCTGCTTCTTTATTTCCTGCATCATCTTCTTTACCTGCTAGAACAGGGATCTGCAACCTTTGGCACTCCAGCTGTTATGAAACTACAACTTCCAGCATGCTCCTTTCACTTCTATGGGAATTAAGAGAACAGCCAAGCAAGTGTGCATGATGGGAGATGTAGTTTCACAACACCTGGAGCGCAGAGGTTGCTGATCACTGTGCTAGAACATGATGGGAGGCGCGGGTTTGTATTATTCTTTGATGTGAGGATGAGTGCCTGTTGGTATGCTGTGCTTTGCCATAGTCCATGGAATGTTTGCCAAAGACTTATTGGTGTCTCCTCACCACACTATGCACATCTTCAATCTGTTCTGTAGAGTTCAGGTCACCAACAAAATGCAGTTCGGGGGGCCACCAGGGCTGGCCACATTTGCTGCTTGAAGTGACTGCTGCACAGCAATGACAGGGGTCTTCACAATGTCCTGGAGATCGACTTGGAGCAGAAGGGCAACTGGCTAGTGCCTCTTCAACTCCACAAGTTGGTCACTTAAGTTTACCAGGTATATAGGCACACTCCCATGTGACACAGTGACCAAACCTGCAAGGATGAGGGGATGGTCCTTCAGCTGCATAGGCTTCACTAAGGCCTTATACACCTATGAAGTGACTGTACCATAACAAGGACTCTGCTCTGGGCTGTATCTGAACATCCTTGATGCAGCTCTTGATTGATGAACCTCTGTTGGGAGTATTATACTGATGGTCTGGTGAATGGCCCTATGAGTTGCCTGAATACCAAGGCTTTACTCAGGCTGGGGTACTACAGATCACTTGTGTGAGAAGCAACAGCATTTGGACTGCCATGAGGAGGTTCACGTGGAGGAACCCATTCATAACTGTGTTGCTGGAACTGGTAGCAGTAGCACTTGTAGCCATGGTAACAGTGGCACCTGGGGCAAATACATAAGGAGGAATCTGAAAGGTGGCCAAGGAGAGCACGATGTTGTATCAGTCTGATAAAAGTGGTGGTGGAGATGACGATTGTGTGTTGGACAGGAGCCGACGCCAGAGGAGGAGGGCAGCTGTGGTGGGAAAAAAAGCAGAAGTAACATTTGGCCCAAAAAAAAAAAAAAAACCTGTCAGGGCCAGGCTCCAAACATGCCAGACCTAGGAAAAGGTAGAACAGTACAACGATAACTTTTGTGGAGCTTTTATCATCAAGAGTGGTGGAAATATGAACTTTTATTCTGCTGCCTACTACAGCTGATAAGCTGTATGGAGAGAACACAGCATGGCATTTGTTTCACTATTCACAGTTGACATTGCAGTAGCGAACAGGTGTAGTTACAGCATCTTCATCCCATTCACTTGAATAGGACAGTATAACTACAATTGCTCTGTCATTCAAGTGAATGGGATGGAGGAGCTGTAATTACACCTTCACCTGCTCACTGTTGACATTTCAGCATTGAGATCAGTGAAGAGAATGCAGCAGTCACAGGAGCACTGCATTCTCTTTATACAAATGATAACACAGGTCAACAAAAAAAAAAAAAAAATTTACTGGTGTCCAAAATATTTTAATGAATTTGGGGTATTTTTGGGGTGCTGATTCTGAATATGCTATCAGTTTTGCCAGATTGGCTCAAGTTTTTGAGATTTTTGGTATCTTATTTATAGCACTTGTTGGTAAATGCGACGCATCATCTCATTAATTTCTTTGGATTAGTACTTGAACTGAGCAGTTCTCAATATAGTTTTTTTGTTAATTAGTGTTCTAAAAGTTTGTTCATAGCTTGATTTTTGCACTAACTTTATGTTGTTGTCTGTTTTCCAGTGAAAAAGGAGTTTGAAATGTGTTTTGTTGAACAATGGCAATCAGTGTGCATCTCTTCCAGTAGCTCACTCAACTAAACTTGCAGAACAATACAAAAATGTCAAAATGGTCTTGGAGAAACTGTGCTACCATGAACATTCGTGGCTGATATGTGTTGATTTAAAAATGGTCAACTTTTTACTTGGACAGCAAAGTGGATACACAAAGTATCCTTGCTTCATCTGCATGTGGGATAGTAGAGCAAAACATCAGCACTGGGAGAAACTGAATTGGCCTCCAAGGGACACCTTGACAGTAGGAGCATCAAACATAGTGAACGAACCTTTGGGGGACAGGGAAAAAAATCATTCTACCACCACTTCACATAAAGTTAGGATTAATGAAGCAGTTCGTAAAGGCATTAGACAAAGATGGTAATTGCTTCATGTACATCTGCAGATCGTTCCCTGGTCTTAGTAGCGAAAAACTGAAGGCAGGAATCTTTGATGGTCCTCAAATTCGGAAACTCATTAAAGATTCAAATTTTCCTAAGGAAATGAATGACATTGAAACTGCTGCATGGTGTAGTTTTGTGTTGGTAGTGAAGAACTTCTTGGGAAATAAAAAGGCAGACAATTATGAAGAACTGGTACAAAACATGCTATTGAGATTTAGAAATCTGGGTGTACACATGAGCATTAAATTGCATTATCTTCACAGTCACTTGGACAGATTTCCAGAAAACCTTGGAGATTTTAGCGAAGAACAAGGGGAGAGATTTCATCAGGATATTATGGTGATGGAGGAAAGGTACCAAGGCAGATGGGACAGACATATGATGGCTGATTACTGCTGGAATCTACAGCGTGACTGCCCGAATAGCTCACATAGAAGAAAATCATATAAAAAGCACTTTTCCAGCGATTAAATGTCTCCTATCTTTCATGTCTTGTTCATTTTTGAAGATTACTTTCTAAAACTAGTTAAAATAAACTAAAATCAACATTTACTTTGTTAAATTTATTGTATTCATGACAATATCAATAAAGTTAATGCGCGTGTAGCAAATTACGTCTTTTTTTTTTTTTTTACACATTTCACGAAAAATCTCAAAAACTTGAGCCAATCTGGCAAAACTGATGACATATTCAGAATCAGCACCCCAAAGTTACCCTAAATTCGTTGAAATATCTTTGGCCCCAAAAATGCTGTTGACCTGTGTAATCGAGAGTCAGATCCCCATCTATCTGATATTGAGACATGTCCTGAGGACTGGTGATCAATATGGGGAAAGCAGTGTAACTTTGTTATTTTAATATTGTGTAGCCACAATGATGTTAAACAGTTTTGTAATATACTTTTAGGGAAATGTTTCTTTGTACTGGAAAACAGGATGGAAAGAGTTTTCTTACCACAGGTCTAACTGAGCATCGTTAAGGAGAGTCTGTCTTCAGCAATCTACTGAGCTCTGAAGATGCCTGTGTGTAACATACAGCGGCTTCCAGCTGCCTTGTCCCTACTGCAGACTCCAATTATGTACAAGAGAACATCTGACTTGTTATACAAAGGCATCTTTAGCGCCCAGTATCACTGACACGCTTTCCCTAACACTCGCTCAGTTAGGACTTTGCTCTTTCCACTCTGTTTTCTAGTACACAGAAATTTTTTTAAATACCCGTCCTTGGACCATGTTAAAAACAAAATGCAATTACAGTTCCACTTTAACAAGCAGAATAAAAGTTCATATTCACACTACTTCTGATAAGAGCTCCACAAAAGCTATGCCTGTACTGCTTTCCCGAGACAATACCTTAATACGTTGTCAATATACACAAAAATTAGAACCCTAGATATTAAATCTATGGAGTCAATTAAATAGTATAACAGTCCATATCAGCACTTTATAATGCCAGTTCATGGTAAGTATCTGATGAAGACTATTCCTGTCAAAAAGTTTGATTTTATTGGGAGCCGTCATTTGTGTACGTCTTTCAGTATTTAAAGGGAACCTGTCATCTCTGAAACACCCCCTGAACTAGAGTAAGCGGTGTATAGTGTAAGTGATGCTGAATCCGAATATGTAAGTTTTATCTTCATACTCACTTCCATTCTGACGCTGTGCTCCCACAAACCTGCAGTAAAATGCACTCACTGGACTCCGGTGCTCACTCACATAATGGAGAGGACTCAAAGAAGAGTCCTCTCAATGCATTTTACTGCAGGCTTGTGGGAGCACAGTGTCAGAATGGAAGTGAATATGAAGATAAAAATTAAATATTCGGATTCAGCATCACCTACACTATACACTGCTTACTCTAGTTCAGGGGGTGTTTCGGAGATGACAGGTTCCCTTTAAGTAAAAGTCCGTTTACTACACTTATGGCCTATCTAGCATGACATGTCTAAGTACCAAAACAGGTAAAACAAGACCGTAAACAGGGTATTAATACATTATAGGGGAAACAGAGCTTCTCGTATGTGGTTCAGCACTATGTTTGACTCCAGACAGACACTTGCCTGTATAAGGCCTCTTTCACACAAGAGTTTTCTGTCTGGGTGCAATGTGTGAAGTGAACAGAAGCACCTGCACTGAATCCTGACTCATTCATTTCAATGCACATGAGCATTGTTTTTAACTCACCATTTCTGCTTTGCATGAGAATTGCAGCATGTTCTATATTCTGCATTTTTCACAAAGCTAGAACCAGCCCAGTACAGCACATGGATCCAGGGATCTCCACATTCACTGCTCCAATAGCTCTGCTAGACTTTTCAGTCTGGAGGTGTGTCCTTTCTGCGGCAGCTCTCTGTCTGCCACAGCTTAGACCAGAACATATGGTTGGTGGCAGTTGCTTTAGGGCTCATTCAGACAACCATATGAACAAGTCTGCATCCATTTGGCAATTCTGCGGAACACGTACGGACCCATTCATTTCAATGGGGCCGCAAAAGATGTGGACAGCACACCAACACAGTGTGCTGTCCACATCCGTAGTTTCATTCCGTGGCCCTGCAAAAAAAAAAAAAAAAAAAAAAAAAGATTGTCCTATTCTTGTCCACAAGTCAGGACACGGCAATGGGTCCAGAAGCTCCCCACGCTTCCTGCATACTAATGAGCGCTCCATAATGGAAGTGCTCATTAGTATTCACTGTTTAAGATGCACTGCCATTTCCCCTCCACTTGTGGGGAAAAAAGTGCGTCTTATAAAGTGAAAAACACCGTACATGTCAAAGTGATCAGCTACTCCTGCTCTATGAAATGAATTGAAATCTGCAGACACGTTCTAGTGAGAGGTTTCCTTTAACTTGGGTCTGAGGTTCATGGTCACCCTATAATTGCATTATCCACGATTTTCAGCCTTTTCAAATGGATCCCTCCGCCAAGTGGTTTAATTTACTGAAGAAAATTAAGTAGACACTACAAAAATATTTAGTGCAGCATTTTTTAGATTTCCTGGCCAACATTTGTCCACCTTCGAGAACTGTGGGATGAGTGAGGCTAGTTTCACATGAGTGTATTCTAGGGATCTGGGTGTCATAAGGATCTATGATAATTTGTGATGATCGGTAATGACTACACAAGTTCCGGTCAGTAAACCCACAGGTTCAGACTGGCATTCAGTCATGATCTGTCATTTTGAAATGGGGCAAATGGGCAGTTTACATGTATTTGCATAATCACGTACAGCTTTATGCCCCAAAACATGCTCTTCTATTCCACGAGCATGAGAGATTCCACAGGATAGGGGACAACTAGCCAGTTGTCCCAGTTCTGATGGAGGGAAAGGTCAAGCACGCACACTTCTGCTCCATTCAGTTCGCTAGGGGAAGGGCCGTATTACTTAAAAATCCATCCTTAGAGGGGTTGTGCCAGCTTTTTAGGTGTATGCTATACATTCAAGTCAAAGCTTATATGAAGTTAGACTTGAGACATGGTTCTCTGCAGCAGGAGGAGTATAAACCGAGCAGACTAGACAATACTGAGAAATCATACTGCAATGTATAATTGTATGGTTTCCCAAGCATTGTGTTGTATTATGTATTTCATATACAGTACGAGCATGTAGACTTTGCTTTTCTGTATGGGCATGTTTGTTACTGTTCATCCATGACAAATGAAACCAGAAATACTAGGTCACAAAATTAGACATGCTGCTTATAAGACTACAGGAAATGGGTCATGAGAGTCTAATTGCACAAATATGTAGGTAACCTGATAATTTCCCCTTTGGCCTCATGTAGATGTGTCCTAGCCATATGGTTATCTCCAAAACCTGAATTAGTCACAGAAGGTGAAAGTAGGACACCTCCTACGTGTTCTAATAGGACAGTATAGTAAAGATTAGCACATCGGGACTAAACATAAATGGATAATTTATGTGTAACCCTAGCTAGTATATTGAACTTTCCTGTATGAAGACACAAAGTATATCATGTGGGCATCACCAGTGAGGCGCCGCTATATAGAGAAGTGTAATACATGGGTAAAAACTTTATTAAAAGACATTAAAACAAGTAGTGTATAGGAAATAAAAGCTCATTTACATGATTTAATTATATTATAGTCCACATTTTATGTGACAAAAATATACAGTACTACATTTAAAACCATACATATCTCGCAGAAAGAATGCCTCCTCAGCACTTGTTTCTGTTTCCTGTAAAGAAATAAAATTGACAGATTCAGATAGACTGATAAAGCATTTGAAGTACACTATAAAACAAAGTGAACTTAAAGAAGAACTCCCGCAAAAATTTTTATTCTCTGACCTTTTAGAAAGGTGCATGATATAATCTGTAGTGATTGTCATCTTCTTATCAGTGACTGTTTCTGTGAGTAAAAACCTCTCTTCTTATTGTAGCTGGGTCATGTGACCAACTCCCTGACCTCCAACTGACCCAGGACAGAAAGCCAGTAACTGCTCTATTCATTCCTATGGGAGCCTCACTTTCAGTCTCATAGGAATACATAGAGAATTAGACTTCCTGTCCACACATAAGTCTATGTGTGAGTTGGTGGGTCTAATTGCTGGTCACATGACACAGATAAGAAACTTCAGGATGATATAAGTCAAAAATTCAGACACTGGTAAGAAAATGACATTCACTACAGATTATATCATGTACATTTCTAGCAGGACATGGAATAAAATTTTTGTCGGGAGTTCTTCTTTAAAGAGGCTCTATCACCAGGATCAACCCTATTAAACTGGAGCACTGCTCAAACCTCATAAGCCCACCTCCTGGTGCTCCAATACCTCATTTACATAAAAATAAAAATGTGCAAATTTCTCCCCAACATCTATTGTTCTATTCAGATGGATCAACCTTACCATGCAGTATGCCTGGTTTAATAGGGTTGCTCCTGGAGACGGAGCCGCTTTAACGCATCTGAATTTGGTACAGGGAAGAAAGGTGTCCTGCATGGCCAGTAATTCGAGAGGGAGGCTAAATTCACATTACGTTTGCTTTGCAGGAGCACTTGCTGGCTGGTTTCCTTATGGCATCCTCTAAATGGAGTCTGTTCTGGTGAGAAATTCTGCTTCCTGCATTTTAGGGCTCAGCTGAATATACTTGTGTAAGGGAAGGCTTACCCCCTGAAAGTAGGCTGTTCTAATGCACATGATCGTATCCGCTTTGCGTTCCACAAAATATGGATGTGGTATGTGTGCTGTGCGCATATTCTTTTTTGCGGAATGGACATACGAATGGTCCGTGTGCTTTCTGCATCCGTATGTCTGCTCTGCAAAAAGTTTAGTGAAAATGTCTGTTCCACGTGAATGGTGTAAACGTGCTGCTGATCAACTGACAAATGAGCAGACACTAACCAGATGCTGATCTCACATACCTGAAAGTGCCCCTGCCCGCTTCATGTACTTTTACTTCATACGGAATCGTTGTGACACTTGTCACAATGATCAGATGCTCAAACATCATGGGTGGGTTACAGGTAGCCTACTGCCATGACACAGTGGAACGCAAGGGGTTAAATAAGCCCAACTAACTTGTTTTATAGTCACTCGGTGCCACACTAAGTTAAAAGACCCCAAAGTAGTGACTGGATGACACAGCTTAGCTCTGCGGTTACAATCTTGCAGACAGGGGGTTACACAAGGAGTTATCTTCTATCTTACCATCTCTTAATGGGGCTTTAGGATACACATTTTCCTTGACATCATGCTGGAACGCTTTGGATGGTTCAAATTTTCTTACACCTTGTAGGTCATTTAATTGGGACTGGAGCTGCTTTTCTGTTTGCTTCTCCTTGGAAAGTTGGGATTTTAGTTTGGCGACCTCCTATTTTGAGGGAAGGGGGAAACAGAATTGAGAGTGTTAAACCTGTCATATGTTTTATAGTTTGCAGCATCTTCTGGACCAATTTCTGCTTATATTAATCTTTTGTCTGTTCACTGTAGTTTGGCCATCTCCTATGGTGATGGAAAATAGAGTATTAAACCTATACACAGGAGCATTTTATAGCTTGCTACACAGACCTTTTCTGGGGCAAACTATAAAATGCTTATAATGTACAGGTTTAATAATACACCTCTACTCCCTATAAGAGGTAGTCAAACCAAGAGCCCCTTCTTTACAGTGAACAGTACTAGACCACCTCCACCAGAGGCCTGTACTATGCTTATTGGTCACCTTTTGTCCAGTACTGTTCACTATAAAAAGGGGGGTATACATTTATCCTCACAGCGCTTGATGTTTGATATTGATGGTGTATCCTCAGGATAGGTCATCAATATCAGATCAGTGTCTGAAAGAACGTGGATTGACAGGGTTGACTTTAGAATCCACAAAGTACCTGCTTGAGCTGAGTGTTCTCTGCCTTTAGCTTCATTACGTGCTTGATCTTCTGTTTCTGATTCTGATGTCCAAGCAGTTTAGCATACGCGTCACTCAGCTTGTTCAGTTCATCCTGGGCTGCTCCATGTTCATTAAGTAATGCATTTTTTTCAGCTTCAAACGCATCTAATTGTTGCTGTAGTGAGATTAAACAGATGTGAGGCTGAAGCTTTATAATAACAGATAGGTGGGGGTGTGTCACCCCACTGATCACCCATTTCTGACGCTGGACAGTAAACAGAACTACACAGCTCCATCCATTGTGTAGTGGACAGAGCTGTTACTGTGCTGCTCTTAAAGTGTAGTAACCAGCACTGGAGCTACTCCCCAACAGCTGATCAATGAGACTCCAATCACAGTGTGATCCTGCTGGGCCCCAGCACTTAGAAATATACTTTACAGCAGCCCTAGTACACAGTAGACACCGATGGATGTCTAGGGCAGAGTTTTCTAGACATTCTGTGATCTGTGCAGAAAGGGGGAGTAGAGAAGTTGTGACCATCAACTATTGTGAAAGGTGGCTCTTATGTTATCTGTACAAATGTAATATCCGTCATAAATCCTGCCCGTGATGAGGACTACTGAAGAGTGATTTGCACTTAAGTCATTTTCCAATGACACATTCCTTTATTTAAATCACATTTTTAGGTTTAACAAATTTTTAAATAATTTTTGGTGGTTATTTTTAATTTTCTATGTCAATATCTATATTAAAAAATAAATAAAAATAAATTGAAGTTTTTTGCACTGGTCACCTGGCCTAGTAGGCATCTTGGTCTGTACAGATCATCTTACTGCAGTTATCTGCTTATTTGTCATTCCAATCCTGCCTGTAATGATATCACCTCGGTGTACAGATAGATCATAATTACTTACTGGTAATTGGATTTCCCTTTTAGCCTCCACAGTGGCACCACAGGATTCCCCCGCCCCCAGGGACAGGGAACCAACCACCAGGAAGCTTAAAAAGATCCCTCCTCTTACCTAGATCAGTTAGTTTCAGAGAACCTTATTGGATGCAAGCACACAACATTTATTAATAATTCAATCATTACAATGCAAGCAAACACTGTAGTTGACATAAGACATATAGGGAGGGAAATGTTGCCGCTGTGGAGGCTAAAAGGGAAATCCAATTACCGGTAAGTAATTATCTTTCCCCTACGCCTCCACAGCGGCACCACAGGAGGAATAGCAGAATACTCTTTACTAGGGAGGGACTACTGCTGAAAGGACTTTGCGTCCGAAGGACAGGTCCTGATTAGATAATACGTCCAGTCTATAGTGACGGAAGAAGGTAGATGGTGAGGCCCAAGTGGCTGCTTTACATATTTGTTCCAGCGAGGCCGAAGCTGTCATAGCCCACGATGCCGACATTGCTCTGGTAGAGTGGGCTTTTAAGGAAGTCGGAACTACTTCGTTGTTCACTTCATAGGCAGATGATATAGCCGTCTTTATCCATTTGGCGATTGTTAGCTTACTTGCCGCTTTGCCTTTATTTTTTCCCTGAAATTGTACAAGGAGATGGTCAGAGCTTCTAAATTCCTTAGACCGCTGTAAGTAGGTCAACACACATCGGTGGACATCCAAATTATGGAACTTCCTTTCTTTGTCTGAGGCTGGATTCTGGCAAAAAGATGGTAGGCAAATCTCCTGTTGTCTATGAAATTTCGAGACCACTTTGGGCAGAAAAGAGGGATGTTTTAAGATTATGCAATCCTTCAGAATGTTTAAATATGGAGGAACACAAGAAAACGCCTGAATTTCACCTACTCTCCTGGCTGTTATTGCCAGGAGAAAGGCTGTTTTTAAGGTGAGGTATCTTAAAGAGATGTCCAGGATGGGTTCAAAGGGCGGTCCCGTCAAGGCAGATAATACGAGATTTAAGTCCCAAGGGGGTACTAACGCATGTTGGGGCGGAAGTAATCTAGATGCCCCTTTAATAAATCTGGAAATAAGAGGAAGCTCCGTCAATCTTGTATCCAGAAAAACACTGAGCGCTGCCAACTGAACTTTCAGGGTGGAGGGCCTCAATCCTTTATCCATACCTGCCTGAAGGAAGTCAAGTATAATAGATATGTCTGGGGGAGCTGACGGGTCCCAACTATACTTAGCAAATTTTAAGAAGGTCTTCCAGATCCTGTGATAGATCTGTGAAGTAACCTCCTTACGACTGGACAAAAGGGTAGCGATTACCTTGTCTGAAAGGCCTTTTGCTTTTAGGAGGGCGCGTTCAGTCTCCATGCTGCAAGGTGTAGATGATGGACCTTTGGATGAAGTACTGGTCCCTGGAACAACAGATCCGGAACATCTGGAAGGATTTTGTAATCCCCTTTGACATCTCCAGGAGTAGAGGAAACCAAGGACGTTTTGTCCAGAACGGAGCTATGAGCATGACATGAGCTTCTAGTTCCTTGATCTTTGCAATTGTCTTTGATAGTAGAGAGAAGGGGGGGGAAGCATATAGGAGGACGTCTGGCCAGGTTTGGCAAAGGGCATCGGTTCCCCAAGCCGAGTTGTTCTTTTCTAGGGAGAAATAGGCCGGAACTTGTCGGTTTTGATGACTGGCAAATCGGTCTATGCATGGATATCCCCACATCTTTGTGAGATAAAGAAATACCTCTTGGCTGAGACACCATTCTCCCTCTTTCAGGGGTCTGCGGCTGAGGAAGTCTGCAACCTGGTTTTGAGTACCTTTTAGATGAACTGAGGTAATGGATTCCAGGTTGTTCTCTGCCCACTGGAAGATCTTCTTCGCTACTAGACTCAGACTCCTGCTTTTCGTTCCCCCCTGTCTGTTGAGATATGCCACCGTAGTGCTGTTGTTGGAGAGGATTCTGACATGTTTTCCTCTGATGGAAGGACTCAAAGTTTGCAGGGCTTGTCGGACCGCCGATAATTCTTTCAGATTGGAGGAGGCTCCCTTCAATTGACCTTCCCAGGAACCCTGGACCAGTAGGCCTGCAGAATGAGCTCCCCAACCGCTGCCGCTGGCATCCGTTGTAATAACTACTGGATGAAGAGGCCTCCATGCTATCCCTCTCTGAAGATTTCGATGGAGTCTCCACCAATTTAGGGATACTTTGATGTGGCTTGGAATGGACAGTTTTTTGTCCAAGGAGTCGTGGTGTTTGTCCCAGGAATGCAATAGGAAATTCTGTAGATCCCGGGTGTGGGATTGAGCCCATCGAACCGCTGGGATGGTAGCCGTCAGGGAGCCCAGCAGCTTCATAACCTCTCTTATAGAGACCTTTGTCTTGTGAAGGAATCTGGATACAAGGCAGGAGAGCGAGAACCTTTTTTCCTCCGGCAGAAATGACATCATCTGATCTGAGTCCAGTAATATGCCCAGGAAGACTTTTTGTTGCGCTGGGTGTAGGTGAGATTTCTCCCGGTTTATCTTCCAACCTAACGTGGGGAGAAAATTCTGTATGTATCTCAATTGGATTTCCAGGAGATCCCGTGAGCTCGCCCAGATCAGGAAGTCGTCCAAGTATGGTATGACCTGTATGTTTTGAAGGTGAAGGAATGATGTGACTTCTGACATTACTTTGGTGAAAATTCTGGAGGCCGAGCTTAGGCCAAAGGGAAGGCTTTGAAACTGAAGATGGTGTAGACTTCCCTTGATCCATAGAGCAATCCTGAGAAATTTTTGAAAGTTTCTGTGGATGGGTATGTGGTAGTAGGCATCGCTGAGGTCCAGGGTAGCCATGAAACAATCCTTCTGGAGAATATTTACTGTTGAGCGGATGGTCTCCATTTTGAACCTCTTGTATTTGAGGTAGCAGTTGAGGTCTTTTAGATTTATGATGGTTCGGTATGAACCATTCGGTTTCCGTATAAGGAACACTGGAGAGTAGAATCCTTTTCCCCGTTGGGAGGATGGAACTGGTACTAGGACCTGCTTCTCCAGGAGAGATAATATCTCCTGCTCTAAAGCGTTTTGGCTGAGAGGATTCCTTATTAATCACGAACCTTGAAGGCGGAGTGTTCTTGAATTCCAGCCTGTAACCTGACGAGATCACTTTGAGGACCCAGGGAGTAGAGGTTATTTTTGACCAGGCTGAGGTGAACCATTTTAGCCTTCCTCCCACTGGTAATTTGGCGTCATTGTCTCCCTCTGGTATTGCTAGGGTTGAAAAGGAAACCTCTTCCTTTGCCTCTTGAGTGTTGAGATCTGTCAGGCCCACTACCTCTTTTTTGGTCGAATCGTCCTCTACGTTGACTACGAAAGGACTGGCGCTGTTGAAAAAAAAAACGAGGTTCAGACAGGAATCCCTTGTTTTTATCTGAAGCCTTTTCTAGAATGTAATCCAGACCCGTGCCGAATAACCGATCTCCTTCGCAGGGTAAGGCACACAATCTTCCTTTTGATCCTGCATCTCCGCTGTATAATTTCAGCCATACGGTTCTCCTTGCCGCGTTGGCTAATGCGGCAGATCTGGCTGACATTTTTACCAAGTCCGCTGATGAGTCTGCCAGAAAATTAGATGCTTGTCTTAGCACTGGTAATGAGGCTAGGATTTCTTCGCTGGGCGTCCCCGCAGCCAGATGTTCCTCCAGTTGCTCTAACCAGATACTCAGAGATCTGGCGGTGCAGGTTGTGGCTATGGCCGGTCTCAGCATTGCAGCATTGCATACCGCGCCCGATTCTGCTATCCCACGCTCTACCAACTTGAGCGTGGGGAATATGTCCGGGGCTTAAGCCTAGGACCAGAGAAGGCACGCATGTAGTGCCCGGAGCCTCCGGTCCCTGCACAGCCCTCCTGGCAACCGCGGAGAACCCAGGGGAGAGACCAGGCTGTGCGGAAGATTTTTAAGGGCAGCGTACCACCCGAAGCTTCCCGGCGTCCCGAGGGACAGGAAACAAAAAACTGATCTAGGTAAGAGGAGGGATCTTTTTAAGCTTCCTGGTGGTTTGTTTCCTGTCCCTGGGGGCGGGGGAATCCTGTGGTGCCGCTGTGGAGGCGTAGGGGTAAACACAGGATCCACTATAAGAGACTGTCAACTCATCTGCCGACACATTTCCTACACCATGAATATACGAAAGATCCAAAGAGTGCAGCATTTACCATTAAAAATTAGTTAAAATACAAGCAATACAGTACGTGATACAGACAAGCAAACCGCCATTTCATGCAGATCTGCACTTCAAGGGTTACGAAAAACTGAGGCGCAGATTCACCAGAACCGGCTGTTGCCTGCATCACTTTATTTAATGAGGAAATGTATGCCTGCATGTATTTTAATGAGGAAATAAAGGGAAGAGTTTAATGGCGAGTGCCGCATTCTTTTTCTATCCATACTGGACTGTATACACACTGTGAAAATGGAGCTGACCACTAGATCTTGTGTATGTCCTGTAATCCAGTTACAAAAATCATGAATAGCTGGGAATACCTGAACCAAGAACACCACTAAACTTGCATATTTTACACCTTTTATGAATGGGAGCCTCTTGAAGTCAGATGTTGGATTTCAACATAAAATATCTTTAATTCTGTCAGTAAGCATCTGCAGGCTAAAGTATCTGGAAGCAGTGAATCTTTCCACCGAGATAAACATGCATGCTCAGCTACCTTATGTGCTTAATATAGTCTCATATCTAGACTGTCTTCAGAGGATGAAATTTCAGGTAGTACATGCCAACTTCTTCCCATTCCCATCAAGTGGATACAAGGCCTTAGTAACCAATATGTAGTAAGTCTTGACATATCTTATACATACAGCATGTAGTCCCAGGTTTTAATGTGTTTTTGCAATGCTTTCAGATACTGTTCCTATACTGCTTTCAGATACTGTTCCTATTTGGCCCTGTGGAGCCACCTTGCAGACTTGGGAAAAATACATCGATTACTCTTACCGGTAATCCGTTTTCCATGAGCCCATGACAGCACCTGTGTGAGAGATCCTCCCCTTCCCGACAGGAAACAGGAACTTCCCAGATCTTTAAATAGGTATATTTCATTCCAATCCTCAGTTTGTAACAAGATTCCTGGAACTGGCAGAACCTAAACATACTTAAATTTAACAAGATAAGGCATCCTAAATAATTGCTTTAAGATAAGGAGACATTGGAACCCCAATGGACTAAGAAAAAGATGTGTACCTATATACATACTTCCATTATTATTTTATATATTTTATTTTATTTATTTATTTTTTTTTTTTTTATTCTCTCTTGTGTTTTTTTTTTTTTTTTTTATATGGGAGGGAATTAGTATAGGTGCTGTCATGGGCTCATGGAAAACGGATTACCGGTAAGAGTAATCGATGTATTTCCATTATGCCCCTTGACAGCACCTGTGAGAGACTAGACTAGATAATCTAGGGTGGGACAACTGTCTGCAACACTTTCCTGCCAAACGCAAGATCCTGGGCAGACAAGGAGTCCAACCTGTAATGCCTGAAAAAAGTGTTAGGGGAGCTCCAGGTAGCAGCCCTACAAATTTGATCAATCGAGGCACAGCCCCTTTCTGCCCAAGAGGAGGCGATCGCTCTTGTAGAATGAGCCGAGAACCCCGAGGGAACCTGGAGACCTGACGAGGTATAGGCAATACTTATTGCCTTAGTGATCCATCTCGCTAAAGTACGGCTAGATACCTTCAATCCCTTGTTAGCTCCTTGAAACTGAACAAAGAGCTGAGAGGCTTTCCTCCAATCTTTGGAAGAAGCCAGGTACTGACATACAGCCCTGCGTACATCCAGGGTATGGAACGCTTCTTCCCCCGCATTTTTGGGGTTTTGACAGAAAGAGGGTAGGATAATTTCTTGGGACCTGTGGAAATCCGACACCACTTTAGGTAAAAAAGCCGGATCTGGCCTAAAAACTATTCTGTCCTCAAGAATCTCTGTATACGGAGAGACAACTGACAGAGCTGACAACTCACCCACCCTACGGGCCGTCGTAATTGCCACCAGGAAGGCCGTCTTATAAGCAAGGAGTCTCAAGGGGACCGAGCTCAAAGGTTCAAAGGGTTTTTTAGTAAGGGCGGATAGGACAACGCTTAGGTCCCAAGGGGCGAGTTTTGTTTTAATGGAGGGGAGCAACCTCATAGATGCCTTAACAAACCTTCTAATCAGTGGATGCGAGGCCAACTTGAAGTCAAATAGAACGCTGAGGGCGGAAATGTGAACCTTAAGGGTACTGGGTTTCAACTTCTTGTTAAGCCCTTCCTGCAAAAATTCTAATATTAAAGGTATATCGGGCGGAGCCAAGGGGTCTAAATCTTGGCCTGCAAAGACAGTGAAGGTTTTCCAAACTCTTAAATAAATCTTAGTAGTGACTTCCTTCCTACTAGCCAAAAGGGTGTTTATGACTTGTTCTGATAAACCCCTAGCTCTGAAGACTTCCCTTTCAAAATCCAGGCTGTTAAGTGGAGCTTTGATATCTCCGGATGACGAAGAGGTCCCTGATATAGAAGATCCTCTCTCTCTGGCAGAATCCAAGGATCTGCAAGGGATAGCCTTCTTAACCAGGAGAACCAGACTCTCTTTGGCCAAAAGGGAGCTATTAGGATAATTGTCGCTTCCTCCTGTCTGATTTTCTGAATTACCCTGGGTAGTAGACCTAGAGGGGGAAAGGCATACACCAGACCCCTGCCCCAACTCTGAGATAGGGCATCTATCCCCAGTGGACGGTCTGCTGGGTTGAGGGAAAAGAATTGCTTGCACTTTCGATTTTTCCTTGATGCAAATAGATCCAGGGATGGGGTCCCCCAGAGCTTTACTATTTGCAAAAAGACTGCCTGATTGAGACACCAGTTCCCTTGGCTGAACTTGTGCCTGCTGAGGAAATCTGCCTGCTCGTTTTGTACCCCTTTCAGGTGAACAGCTGATAGCGACAGAATTTCCCCCTGCAACATGGGAAAAAGATTGAATGTTAGGCCCAGTAGCTGAGAGGACCTTGTTCCCCCCTGCCTGTTGACATAGGCAACCGCCGTAGCACTGTCCGAGAGGATTCTGACATGCCTGTTTGTTAAGGAAGGAAGATGCGTCTTCAGGGTACAAAGAATGGCCTCCAGTTCTCTTGCATTTTGAGACTGTCGGCTCTGCTCTACCGACCATAGGCCCTGGGAAAACCCCAAAACTGAATGCGCTCCCCACCCACTCGGGCTGGCGTCTGTCGTTATTACTATGGGATTCCCTTTCAACCACTCCACCCCTGTAGACAGATTCTGATCCTCCCCCCACCATAAGAGAATTCTTCACTGACTCGGGGATCAGGCACTTGTAATCCAGAGAACGTTTCCCCCCTTCCCATCTGGATAGGATGAATGACTGTAGAGCTCTGGATCTGAACTGGGCCCATTTGACCGCCGGGATGCAGGCCGTCATTAGCCCCAGGACCGACATGGCTTCCCTGAGAGAGGAAAGTCTGGCCTGGCAAAACCGCGCCACCCTTTCTCGGATGACCCCCCTCTTTCGTTCTGGTAGGGAAGCTTTCTGCGTCACAGAGTCCAGCAATATTCCTAAAAATATGCACTGCTGACAAGGGGTTAGAGACGATTTTTCGAAGTTTATGAGCCAGCCCAGGTCCTCCAGAATTTGCAACACCTCTTGCACATGTAGCGACAGAGATTCTGGGGACGGGCCTATAATCAGTAGATCGTCCAGATAAGGCACAATTATAATGTCCTTTCTCCTGACGTGCGCCATAGTTTCTGCCATCAGTTTTGTGAATATTCTTGGCGCTTGAGAAATCCCGAATGGAAGGGCTCTGAACTGAAGGTGAATCACTTCCTTTTTTATTTGGACTGCCACCCTGAGATATTTTTGGGATGACTGATGTATAGGGACGTGGTAATAGGCATCCCTTATGTCTATCGAGGCCATTACGCAGTTGGGAAAAAGCTGAAGGATGGTTGAAGATATTGATTCCATGCGGAACTTTTGATACGTCAGATACCGATTTAACTCTTTTAGATTTATAATCGTCCGAAAGGATCCGTTTGGCTTGGGGACGAGAAAAAGGGTAGAGTAAAACCCTTTCCCTATTTCGGCCGGTGGAACTGGTGTTAATACCGCTTTGCGCCTCAGATCTTCTATCTCCTTTATTAGGGCCGATTGTTTTATTGATTCTTGGCCTAGGTTGGTAATTTTTAATCTGTCTGGCGGACGACACTTGAATTCTAGGCGATAACCCTCTTCTATAATATTTCTTACCCACAGACTTGAGCTGATATTTCGCCAAGGCTGAGCATAAGAAGAGAGGCGACCGCCCACCGGTGGCCTGGCGTCATTGCTGAGAGGTCTTGGGGGGCTGGGTTTTGGGTTTAAACAAAAAGCTTTTTGATTTATTGGACTTCCAATCACTCCCCCTTTTTTGCTGGACAAAACCACCCTCTCTCTTTCCGAAAGGGTCTTTTTTGATTGGGAAAGGAAGTGGCCGGAAACCCTTTCTTACTATCCGAAGCCTTGTCTAGGATTTCGTCCAATGCGGCTCCAAACAGAAAACCACCCTGACAGGGAAGAGCACATAGCTTGGATTTGGACGTTACATCCCCTTTCCAACCCTTAAGCCAAAGGGATCTTCTAGCTGAATTTGACACCGCCGCTGCTCTAGCTGATAATCTAAGGGCGTCAGCTGATGCATCCGATATAAAGTCCACTGCTTTAGAGATGGTGGGTATGGCTTCTAATAGCTGCTCCCTTGGGGTCCCACTAGAGATATGGGTTTGTAGCTCTTCCAACCAAACCCTAAGGGAACGTGCAACAGAGGTGGTAGCTACATTAGGTTTAAAGGAAGATGTGGAGGCTTCCCAAGCCTTTCTTAAATACACGTCCGCCCTTTTATCCATAGGATCTTTAAGAGCTCCTAGATCCTCAAAGGGAAGAGCCGCTCTTTTGTTTATCTTTGCGACCGGACCATCTACTCTAGGGACCTCGAGCCAGGCGGAGAATTCTGAATCGCCAAACGGGTACTTCCGTTTGACCGACCTTGGCACAAAGAATTTTTTGTCTGGCTTGCACCATTCACGCTTGACCAACTCTTTAATACAATCCTGAATGGGGAAGACCTTAGCTTTTTTAGGCTTAAGGCTCTCAAACATCAACTCCTGTCTGGATTTGGGCTCCCTATCCTCTTCAATATCCATGGTAGCCCTCACTGCTCTCAAGAGTGGATCAATATCCTCTACTCTGAACAGTGGTTTACCCGTGTTGTCCTCAGAGGATGAATCTGAGCTTAAGAGTACTCCCTCCTCCTCTGACTCTGATTCCGAAGAATCCACAGGTAACTGAGCCCTCTTCCTCTTAGGTGGCTCAGGCAGTGATTTTTTAAGCTGCTCCATAGAAGAGCGGACCTCAGTCTTAATCAATTCCTGAATATTCTGGAATAAGGACGGGGCTTCATCTGCAACAAGTTTATCCAGACAGGGTTGACAACATCTCTTTGGATAAGAAGGATCCAGCTTCTTCTTACAAAACCCACATTCCTTCCCTTTCGTCTTATGGGTGACCTTCTTGGGCATATCTTTAACCTGTACAACATAAGCCCACAATTAAGTTTAGGGAAAAAACAAAAAGGGGGGGGGGGGGGCTCCCGAAGGAGAGATGGGGAGAACCCCTCTTACCCCCAGGAGTACCATGCAATCGGTGTGCTGCTCCTGTCTATCCGAGCGCTGTACAGCCTCTCCTTCTTCCTGCATTATGCGTACAATGGAGAGTTTGGAGGGGACAGTGTCTTCTATGGAAGGCCTGCCGCTGCTTACTACTGCCGCTGCTGTGCTTGCCGCTCACAGATGCCGCCGCTGGTGCCCTCCAAATTTTGACCGGCCGGTGTTCCTTTTTGAAAGGGCCGCGCTCCGCCCTCCATCCCTGGCCTGCGCTTCCGGATTCCGGTGGAACGCACACGTCACTTCCTGCGCGACCACCGGAACCAGTGTGCTACCCGCGTGGAGCAACGCTACACACGCCGACTCTCCTGGAGGCCGAATACCCCCACCTACTGGCACCGCCAGCCGCACACTGGAGGAAGGGGCCCCAGGAATCCCCCTGGATGGAACAGGAACAACCGGACTTCGTATGGCGGCTCCTAGTGGAGTCTTACGCCCCCAGGTACCTCCACAAGGTTAGGAATAGAATAGCCCTAGAGGTCCTGCGGTCCGTTCAGATCTGAGAAGAACCTCCCCTGTCCCTAGGACAGGAAACAGCAAAAAAACTGAGGATTGGAATGAAATATACCTATTTAAAGATCTGGGAAGTTCCTGTTTCCTGTCGGGAAGGGGAGGATCTCTCACACAGGTGCTGTCAAGGGGCATAATGGAAAATATGTTTCAGTGCTTACAATAAGATTTCAGTTTGCCATGAAGTTGCCTTGCCAAATCTTCCTAAGTTTTAGCAGCACGCTTCCATACCTGCCCTTACCGAGGTAACTGATGGCTACAGAAGTCTTAGAGCGCAGCACTCACCCTGCTGCTGGAGCTTTACTGTCAGGAGGAGAACGTGCCAAAGAACTAGGTGGCAAACCAGAAATGTACTGCAACATATGGTCTTTCATTTATTACTTGAAACACATAAACATATCCATCTAAAGCCAAAACTAGGCCAAAATCAGAAAGCAATTATGGTAAAGCTGGGGGGGGGGGGGGTGCTAGAAATGTAAACATGACGTGACGAAGTCTCATACCCTGTGGTCTACACTAATGTCTGGTAATGGTGATCAGTACAGGCCTCCATCTACACAAATTGATTTTAAAACAAAAGCCTTAAAACAAGCCTACCTGGAAAGGTCGAACTTTATTTTGCAGCTCCTCAAACATTGTACGCCACTTGTGCACTTCTGATAAAATTGCCTCATTAGATTCAGATTCTTTACTGTGTGGAAAAACAAGAAATTCATATAGATAGAAAAGGCATATGAAGCAGGGCTGTGGAGTCCCAGTCCATTTTGGTGGAGTCAGAGTCGTTATAAAATGGACCGACTCCAAAAATATATAATAAATTGGTACATTTAGTTCAATGCAGTATGTGCTGAATATATTTTCATAAGAATTTGGGAAAATGATGAAATGTCCTATAAATGTCTGTTCTATTCCTGATCTAAGGATCTAGGCTTTCAGTTGAGATGACTGTACTGCCCTTTATGTAGATGCTCAGTAGTGAAGCTCCTCCGCTACAGATCAGAGGAAAAGGCACTGGGAAGGAATGGCTGCACTCATCTCAGATCTGCTAGAGAAAACAGGATTAAAGAGGTTCTCACTAGTTACAAAGAATAGCTTTCAACATAAAGGGAAAGTTAAAAGAAGACATTTTCTAAATACAGTGGTCAGTAGATTTTACTTTAGTCATGAACTAGAGACAGTTCAGCAGGTCTCACTCTGGATCAACTTGTAGGAAAACAGGTCGAACTGGATGGACAGATGTCTTTTCGGCCTTATAAACTATGTTACTATGTTACTGCACACAGGTTTCTAGGGTAACCTGCAGACCAGAAAGACTTATCTAATTGGCCGAGAGCAGTGAAGAATGATGGGACTGAGATGAGTTATTACCTGCAGTAAGCAAAAGGTACAAGTGTTGTGAGGACTGAGAAGCATGGCTTTACCTGTAATTGTGTTAGAGATAGAAACAGATGATTGGTGGCAGAAAAAGACCACCTGGTCCATCTAGTCTGCCCTTTGATTATCCTTTTATTGTTATCTTAGGATAGATACAGGTTTATCCCAGGCATGTTTAACCCCTTCAACCCCAGGCCTGTTTTCCCCTTTCTGCCCAGGCGATTTTTTGCAAATCTGACATGTGTCACTTTATGTGGTAATAACTTTGGAACGCTTTTACTTATCCAGGCCATTCTGAGATTGTTTTCTCGTGACACATTGTACTTCATGACAGTCATAAATTTGAGTCAATATATTTCACCCTTATTTATGAAAAAATCCCAAATTTACCAAAAATTTGGAAAAATTAGCAAATTTCCAAATTTCAATTTCTCTACTTTCAAAATACACAGTAATACCTCCAAAAATAGCTATTATTTTACATTCCCCATATGTCTACTTTTTGTTGGCATCATTTTGTAAATGTCATTTTACTTTAAGACAATAGAGGGCTTAGAAGTTTAGAAGCCATTTTTCAAATTTTCACCAAATTTTCCAAAACCATGTTTTTAAGCACCAATTCAGATATAAAGTGATTTTGAGGGGCTTACATAATGAAACCCCCCATAAATGACCCCATTTTAGAAACTACACCCCTCAAGTTATAAAAAACTGCTGTTACAAACTTTGTTAACCCTTGAGGTGTTCCACAAGAATTAAAGGAAAATGGAGGTGAAATTTCAAAATTTCACTTTTTTGGTAGATTATTCATGTTCATTTTTTTCTTGCAACACAGCAAGGGTTAACAGCAAACTAAACCTCAATATACATTACTGACGTACCCCTTCAGTGGAAACCCTCATAAAGTGACCCCATTTTGGAAACTACACCCTTCAAAGAATATATTAAGGGGAGTACTGGCCACTTTGGCCCCCTAAGCGTTTTACGGAATTTGGAAACACTTGACTGAAAATGAAAAGTTTAATTTCTTCCAATAAAATGTTGCTTTAGCCCCAAATTTTTCATTTTCACAAGAGGTAACAGGAGAAAAGCACCCCATAATTTGTTTCCCATTTTCTCCTGAATACGGTAACACCCCATATGTGGTGGTAAACTGGTGTGGGGGCACATGGCAGGACTCAGAACAGAAGGAGCGCCATATGGATTTTGATGGATTGGTTTGTGGGTGCCATTGATTTTTAATTTTTTGAGTTATTGTCTTATGTGGGGGCTCATTTTTTGCGGGACGAGATGACTGTTTGATTGGTACCATTTTGGGGTACATAAGACTTTTTGATCGCTTGGTATTACAGTTTGAGAGTTAAGGTGAAAAAAAAAATAGCTGTTTTGGCATGGTTTTTAAAAAAATTTTTTTTACAGCATTCGCCTGGTGGGCCATCTCATGCAATATATTTGTAGAGCAGGTTGTTACGGACGCGGCGATACCCAATAGGGGTATAATTTTTATTTTTGGAAAGTTTTACACATTAGATACATTTTTGAACAAAATAAAATATTTTTTGTGTTGCCATTTTCTGAGAGCCGTATTTTTTTTTATTTTTCAGCCGATTGTCTTAGGTAGGGTCTCATTTTTTGCGGGACAATATGACGGTTTGATTGGTACCATTTTGGGGTACATACGCTTTTTTGATCACTTGCTATTACACTTTTTGTAAGGGAAGGTGACCAAAAAATATGTCTGTTTTGGCACAGTTTTTTTTTTTTTTTTTACTGCGCGCACCTGACAGGGTGGATCATGTGCTATTTTTATAGAGCCGGTCGATACGGACGCGGCGATACCTAATATGTCTATTTTTTTTCCCCACTATTTTTTACAATTTTTTTTTTATATTATTTTGTAAAAGTGACGCTTTTTTGGGGGGGGGACTTGAAACTTTTTTGTAAAACTTTATTTTTTTCACTTTCTTATTTTACACTTTTTTCACTTTTGGAGGTCTGATCCCCTTACAATGCATTACAATACTTCTGTATTGTAATGCATTGGCTGGAAGTGTATTACTCAATGTAATACACTTCCAGCACACTGCCTTTGAGAGCCAGGGGGCTGGATCTCACAGGCTTCCGTAGATAGCAGCCGGATGCCTAAAGGCGGCATCCGGCTGCTATCTCAGCCATCGGGTCCCCGTCACAGCAGCGTGGGGACCCGATGGCAACCCCTTCCGACCACATCGCATGTGCCGCGGTCAGCGCTGACCGCGGCACATGAAGGGTTAATGTGCCGGCATCGGTGGTTTCACCAATGCTGGCGCATTCCTCAGGGGTCCGGCACCTGGGCACAGCCGGACCCCCGACTCTGATCGGGCGGGCGCAGCTCCTGCACCCGCCCGATCAGCACTCAGTAATAGTACTGCGCTGGGCGTCTAGCACCTTGCCGCAGCGCCGTACTATTACGGCGCTGGTCGCCAAGGGGTTAAATTCAGTTACTGTGGATTCATCAACATCTGCTGGAAGTTTGTTCCAAGCTTCTACGACTCTTTCAGTGAAGTAATATTTTCTAATGTTGTTCTTGATTTTCACCCAACTAACTTCCTCCACAGAGATAAAACTTAGTGTAAGTGATGCTGAATCCAAATATGTAATTTTTATCTTCATACTCACTTCCATTCCGACGCTGTGCTCCCACAAACCAGCAGTAAAATACATTGACAGGACTCTTCGAGTCCTCTCCATTATGTGAGTGAGCAACGGAGTCCTCTCAGTGCATTTTACTGCTGGTTTGTGGGAGCACAGAGTCCGAATGCAAGTGAGTATGAAGATAAAACTTACATATTCGGATTCAGCATCACTTACACTATACACTGCTTAGTCTAGTTCAGGGGGTGTTTCGGAGAGGACAGGTTCCCTTTAAACTTACTTAGAATATTCCTCTTGTAGCTCTTGGAGTTGGGATTTAAGACTCTTTAGTTCACTATTTTTCTCATCCAATTCTTGCTCAATTATGGTCAGCATCTTCTGCAGGTCATGGACTTGCTTCTCTAACCGTTCGTTTGTTTTCCTTGAAGAGTCTTTCAGCTCATGAAGTTGCTCTAGTTCTTTCCCAATTTTGCTAGATGCAATTCTCAGCTCATGAATTTCTTTCTCCATTGCTTCCTTCTCTTTTCTCACCATTTCTTCATGCTTTTGTGCCATTTCATTTCTAGTTTTGGAAGACTCTTTCTGCAGCTCAAGTACTTGAAGCTCTAATTCAAATACAGCTTTGCTTGAGGACTCTTGCAGATCAAACAGTTGTTTTTCCAACTCTTCCTTGGTCCTCTTTGAGGTCTCTTGGAGGTCATAAAGTTGTCTTTCCAACATTTCCTTAGTGTGCTGAAGCTCAGACTGCTGCTGCAAGTGTTCCATGGTTTTGCATGAAGTTTCTTGTAGTTCATACAGCTGCTGCTCCAGTACTTCTTTAGTGCCTCTGATGTCAAAAATCTGTTTTTCCAGTCTTTCTACAATCTGGGCAGAAGATTCCTTGAGCTCAAGGATCTGCTGTTCCAAACCTTCCTTAGTCTTGGCTGAGGACTCCTGGAGCTCAAGGATCTGCTGTTCCAAACCTTCCTTAGTCTTGGCTGAGGACTCCTGGAGCTCAAGAAGCCGTTGTTCCAGTGCTTCTCTAGTCTTGGCAGAAGTTTCCTCAAGCTCAAGGAGCTGCTGTTTTAATTCCCGCTCTCTTTTTACTGTGGCCTCCTGGAGCTCAATAAGCTGCCCGTTAAATCTTTTTTCAGCATTGTTCAATGACTCCTGGAGCTCAAGCAATTGCTTTTCTAAAGCTTCTGTAGTCTTCTTTGACTCTGCTTTCAGATTACAAATTTGCATTTCCAACTCTTGTACGAATTTAACTTTACTCTCAAGATGTTGTTGTAAAACTTTATTGTCATTTCCGGCTACAGCACACTTCTCCAGTAAAGACGCGTTAGTCGATTTCAGAGACTCAATTTCGGTCATTGCTGAAACCTGGAAACTAAAATAAATAAAAATAAATAAAACATAAAAGCTATCCATTATATAATATACAAAAAAAACCCCAAAGTGTTCCAAAATTAGCCCCTTCCCATCCAGCTCTGTACATGTATGGCACTGGGCAGAACTTTAAAGATAGCGCCCGCTCACTAGTGTGGCAGGCACCATAGCCACCCAGTACCTGCTGTTGTTTTTTTTTTTTTTTTAAACACACACGGGACTAATATATGTGACTGACATAACATTGATCGCATACTTTTAGCACCTCACATAGTCTTGGTGTGTACCAGCTGACCCTAGGGAGGATCGTGGGAAGCCAGAGTGTGTGCAGCAGCCTTTGTATTCCTGAATGATAAGATGCCACACATTAGCTATGGAGCCGAGACATGTGGCAGCACTTCATAGGAACACAGTATAATACTCAGACTATGAGATGAGCAATCTAATGATTATAGCTCCCATTGGGAACTATAACAAGCAAAGTTTAAATTGTAGATTCACACTGAAGGCATCAAAACTATGAATTAACACATGTGGAATTATATACTTAACAAAAAAGTGTGAAACAACTGAACATATGTCTTATATTCTAGGTTCTTCAAAGTAGCCACCTTTTGCTTTGATTACTGCTTTGCACACTCTTGGTATTCTCTTGATGAGCTTCAAGAAGTAGTCACCTGAAATGGTATTCCAACAGTCTTGAAGGAGTTCCCAGAGATGCTTAGCACCTGTTTGCCCTTTTGCCTTCACTCTGCGGTCCAGCTCACCCCAAACCATCTCGATTGGGTTCAGGTCTGGTGACTGTGGAGGCCAGGTCATCTGGCGTAGCACCCCATCACTCTCCTTCTTGGTCAAATAGCCCTTACACAGCCTGGAGGTGTGTTTGGGGTCATTGTCCTGTTGATAAATAAATGATGGTCCAACTAAACGCAAACCGGATGGAATAGCATGCCGCTGCAAGATGCTGTGGTAGCCATGCTGGTTCAGTATACCTTCAATTTTTAATAAATCCCCAACAGTGTCACCAGCAAAGCACCCCCACACCATCACACCTCCTCCTCCGTGCTTCATGGTGGGAACCAGGCATGTAGAGTCCATCCGTTCACCTTTTCTGCGTCGCACAAAGACACGGTGGTTGGAACCAAAGATCTCAAATTTGGACTCATCAGACCAAAGCACAGATTTCCACTGGTCTAATGTCCATTCCTTGTGTTCTTTAGCCCAAACAAGTCTCTTCTGCTTGTTGCCTGTCCTTAGCAGTGGTTTCCTAGCAGCTATTTTACCATGAAGGCCTGCTGCACACAGTCTCCTCTTAACAGTTGTTGTAGAGATGTGTCTGCTGCTAGAACTCTGTGTGGCATTGACCTGGTCTCTAATCTGAGCTGCTGCTAACCTGCGATTTCTGAGGCTGGTGACTCGGATGAACTTATCCTCCGCAGCAGAGGCGACTCTTGGTCTTCCTTTCCTGGGGAGGTCCTCATGCGAGTCAGTTTCTTTGTAGCGCTTGATGGTTTTTGCGACTGCACTTCAGGACACTTTCAAAGTTTTCCCAATTTTTCGGACTGACTGACCTTCATTTCTTAAAGTAATGATGGCCACTCATTTTTCTTTACTTAGCTGCTTTTTTTTCTTGACATAATACAAATTCTAACAGTCTATTCAGTAGGACTATCAGCTGTGTATCCACCTGACTTCTGCCCAACACAACTCATGATCCCAACCCCATTTATAAGGCAAGAAATTCCACTTATTAAACCTGACAGGGCACACCTGTGAAGTGAAAACCATTTCAGGTGACTACCTCTTGAAGCTCATCAAGAGAATGCCAAGAGTGTGCAAAGCAGTAATCAAAGCAAAAGGTGGCTACTTTGAAGAACCTAGAAAATAAGACATATTTTCAGTTGTTTCACACTTTTTTGTTAAGTATATAATTCCACATGTGTTAATTCATAGTTTTGATGCCTTCACACACACATATATACATACATACATACATACACCCCCTTTTCTCCAAAATCAAAAGAGTAAAAAAAAAAAAAAAAAATTGGGGGAGGCAGGTGTTAAAGGGGTTGTCCGGGTTCAGAGCTGATACCGGACATACCTTTAAATTCACCCAGGCAGCCCGCCTGAACAGGGCATCGGAGCATCTCATGCTCCGATGCCCTCCTTTGCCCTGCGCTAATTAGCGCAGGGCAAAGGCATTTAGCCCGGTTTCGGTGACGTACTGGGCTCTGCCAGGCGTGCTTTAGCGCTATCCCTAGCCATTAAAACGGCTAGGGCAGCGCTAAAGCCGGCCCATTAGAGCCGGTGACGTCACCGAACTCACTGCCGGGCGGAAGCCTCCGCCCGGCAGTGTGCTGTGTTAACAAAAGAGCCCTTGCCCTGCGCGATCATGAGATGCTCCGATGCCCTGTTCAGGCGGGCTGCCTGGGTGAATATAAGGGTATGTCCGGGTTCAGCTCTGAACCCGGACAACCCATTTAATATACCTAGCCACTGGGGCATTCCTCGCCCAGACCAGCTTTACACAACTACAAATAAAGTTATGGGGGGGGGGGGGGGGGGGGGGGTGTCACAATATGAGAAAAAAAAAAAAGTTATGGCAAGGACTGAAAACCGAAAATGCAAAAATCTCCTGGGCTGAAAGGGTTAAAGAGATTTTCCAACTATTCATCCCCCCCACAATAAAAAAAAACAAAAAAAAGCTACTGATATGTCTGCCACTTGGCAGTTTTTAGTGAGAAGCCGAGCAGGAAACATTTTGCACCACGAATGCTGGTTTTCCACTCAAGATCATGTGGCAGTCAAGATGATGAATCTTTCCTTTGGGAGCAGTTTCATTTAGTCCCTAAAATAAAATTACTACTAATGTTACCTCTCATATTCGGAGAGTTTGCACAGGGTGCTGTTATGTTCTTCTTTAAGCTGTGAAATTTCTATTTTGCAGTTTTCTTTTGCTTTTTCCAGCTCTAGATTTTTTCTGTGAAACACAAAGGGAAAAAAAAATAAAAATAAATCAATAACCCCATATCTTACCGTAATGCAGCACATAATACATTTGCACTTGCTAATTTACTGGTATCAGCTTTGCTTCACATGCACTCTCTCTCTCTCCTCTATGAGATTCACTCACTCTTCTCATCTGCTCTGAGTCTCAGTGGGTGTTCCTGTTGATGTCACATGTACCAGCACAAGCTCTGCTGCCCCGCCCCCATATCCTGTTACATAGCTCATAGCTGCACAGCTAGCAGCTTCTTACATACAGATGGCTTGTATGCTACAGCTTGTTACAATGCTACAACCTGAACCTTGTACGCCAAACTTGAAACAAAAGTTTGCTCATCCCTAGTTGCGATCACAGAGGTGAATAAAGTGTTTCTTTTCACTCATTTTTTTGAAAGAGTGCTTTTTTTTTTTTTAATTTTTATATTGTCCAGGATTTGTTGCCAGATCCATTGGCCTGCACCTCCATATTTATATTTTTGGCCTGATGTGTTGCTATTGTTTAATCTCTTATCTCTTTTTATTACACACACTGAAGGACCCAGCTTTGCACAGATATATTTCATCCATGTCATTTAATGTTTGTGCGTGTCGTTAAGATAGACAGTATCCACTAAAATTGTGACCTCCACAGCCCCCCCACCCCTTAAAGGGGTTGTCCGAGTTATTTTTTTGTTCTTTATATGTTTCTAACTTGTCAGGTATAACAACTTTCCCATATACTTTGTTTCCAGAGCTGCTGGTTTCTCAGAGTTGACTCAGGGTCACATGACCTGTGATGTCACCTTATCTCCCTGGTCTATGATGTTTCGTTCACAAACCTCAGAGTTCAGATAAGAGTCTGTACACGAGACGTCACTGGCCACGCCCCCTTTCTTTGCCAGGCTGCTATCTGCTCTCTCCCTGGTTTCCTTCAGATAAAACATTAACCCCTTCAGCCAGAACACACTGAGGGCTCAAGGCTTTAAAACAAACAGTAGCTGCAGCAGTGAGAGGAGACAAATGCTGGGCAAGGAGCTATAGAGGAATTGTATTGTACAAGAACAGGTAGGGAGAATTTCCTGTGTGTATCAGCATTGTCATTGTACAGCTGGGACTTGTAGTCCTACACATACAACATGCTGCTGAGTATTCCAGCAGGCAGACATGTCACTCAGCACTTGTATTCATTCCCTTTGCAGAGAGGGGGGGAGAAGGGGGAGGGGCTGAGATTGTTGTTATTGCATGTAAACAAAGACCAGAAGAGAACCAGGGAAATGAGGAAATATGGATTTTTTTTTTGCCTAAAACTTGCTTAACTTAGTTATATATTGCTGCCCATCAGATTTAGTGCTATATTTTTTTTTTCATAACTCGGACAACCCCTTTAAAGGGTTTCTGTCACCAGTTTATTGCGTATGAATCAGGCTGACAGATGTGCTAATGTCACTATAACTATGTACAAGTGCATCTCAATAAATTAGAATATCATCAGAAAGTAGTTATTTTTTCAGTAATTCAATTCAAAAAGTGAAACATATATTATATAGAGTCATTACAAACAGAGTGAACTTTTTCAAGTGCTTATTTATGTTAATGTTGATGAGTATGGCTTACAGCCAAGGAGTCACCCAAAAGTCATTATCTCAGAAAATTAGAATATATCAGACCAACTAATTTTTTTTTTAAATACAGAAATGTTGGCCAAATGAAAAGTATGTACAGTAAATGCACTCAACACTTGGTTGGGGCTCCTTTTGCATGAATGACTGCATCAATGCGGCGTGGCATGGAGGCGATCAGCCTGTGGCACTGCTGAGGTGTTATGGAATCCCAGGTTGCTTTGATAGCAGCCTTCAGCTCATCTGCATTGTAGGGTCTGGTGTCTCATCTTCCTCTTGACAATACCACATGGATTCTCTATGGGGTTAAGGTCAGTCGAGTTTGCTTGCCAATCAAGCACTGTGATACTGTGGTTATTAAACCAGGTATTGGTACTTTTGGCAGTGTGGACAGGTGCCAAAACCTGCTGGAAAATAAAAATTCCATCGCCAAAAAGGCTTTTCGGCAGAGGGAAGCAAGAAGTGCTGTAAAATTTCCTGATAGATGGCTGCACTGACTTTGGTTTTGATAAAACACAGTGGACCTACATCAGCAGATGACATGGCTCCCCAAACAATCACAGATTGTGGAAGCTTCACACTAGACCTCAGGCAGCTTGGATTGAGTGCCTCTCCACTCTTCCTCCAGACTCTGGGACCTTGATTTCCAAATGAAATGCAAAATTTACTTTCATCTGAGAACACCACCTTTGACCACTGAGCAACAGTCCAGTTCTTTTTCTCCTTGGCCCGGGTAAGATGCTTCTGGCGTTGTCTATTGGTCATGAGTTGCTTGACACATGGGATGCGACACTTGTAGCCCATGTCCTGGATACGTCTGTGTGGTGGCTCTTGAAGCACTGACTCCAGCAGCAGTCCACTCCTTGTGGATCTCCGCCAAATTTAGGAAAGGTCTTTTCTTAACAATCCTATCAAGGCTGCGGTTGTCCCTGTTGCTTGTGCACCTTTTTCTACCACCCTTTTTCCTTCCACTCAACTTTCCATTAATATACTTTGATACAGCACTCTGAACAGCCAGCTTCTTTAGCAATGACCTTTTGTGGCTTACCCTCCTTGAGGTGTGTGTCAATGACAGCCTTCTGGACATCTGTCAAGTCAGCAGTCTTCCCCATGATTGTGTCGCCTACTGAACCAGACTAAGGGACCTTTTATAAAGGCTTAGGAAGCCTTTGCAGGTGTTTTGGGTTAATTCTTGTAATTTTCTGAGATAATGAATTTTGGGTTTTCCTTGGCTGTAAGCCATAATCATCAACATTAACAGAAATAAACACTTGAAAAAGTTCACTCTGTTTGTAATGACTCTATATAATATGTGTGTTTCACTTTTTGAACTGAATTACTGAAAAAAACTTTTGGATGATATTCTGATTCATTGAGATGCACTTGTATATCTTATTCAATAGTGCCCCCGTTTTTTCACAATTTTAACTTTTATTTTATTCTAATAAGGCTCTAGGAGCAAGGGGGTGGGGGTTGGTACCCCTGCTCCTAGAGGCTCCATTTGACCACGTTTAGAAACGACCCCTTCTTGAGTGACAGGACCAGGCAGCTTTCTTCTCCTCCTGCCGGTCCTGTCCTCCGTGTATATCACGCGCCTGCGCCGTCCCCTTCAGTACTCGGCTCCCGGCTTCCTCACTGCGCCTGCACTTGACTGACTTATTCAGCGCAGTGAGGAAGCCAGGAGCCTCCCAGCGTCCATCACTGCGCCTAGTACTGAAGGGGATGGCGCAGGCACGCGATATACATGGAGGACAGGGCCGGCAGGAGGAGAAGAAAGCTACCTGGCCCTGTCACTCAAGAAGGGGTGTTTCTAAAGGTGGGCGAACGGAGCCCCTAGGAGCTGTATGTGGAGACTAAGGACCTGTGAGCTTCTATTGGCTGATAAGGGACACGTGACCGTGTGTATGACTGTTGGGATATGACGTGAAAGACCTGCAGACTTCTATTGGCTAATGTAGGTCACGTGATGTGCCATATTTGCATTTTTTGGGAATCTCTCAGGAATGGTAGAGCTCAGACCCAATCTAAAACCTTCCCAGACACCTGATGTACACGTGTGCCAAATTTTGTGATTGTAAATGCAACGGTGCGGATTTCTTTAGCGGACATACACACATATACCCGGCTTCGCCCAGGTATATTTCATTTAATGTTTGTGTGTGTCGTTAAAAGATATCCAGAGTGACCTCTACAGTGCTCGCCCCTTTAACAGTGACCTCCATAGCAGCTAGGGTGGCCACTGTCTTCACGCCAGAAAGCCAGACCTCACCGGCCATGCCCTCAAATGTGAAGCCACGCCCCTGGTCCCCATGAAGCCACACCCCTGGCTCCGTGAAGAGACAGAGGAGAAGCTGTCTGAGCGTGAGCTACTGAAAGGGTGGACATCCCTGTGTCCATCCAGGCACTGCGCCGGATAGGGAGCCAGAAAATCGGACGTCTGGCCACCCTAACATTTTTTTTTTGTTTTAAAAAGGGGGGCCCGATGGTTAGCATTTTCCAGACTGTGGTCCCTAAAGACCACCGCATGGAAGGGGTAATGTCTGCAGTTTGAAGCAGTCTGCACCGCTCTGCCATCTTGAAGGGGGAGTTGGGTGTAGGAGGGAGAGAGACACTGCGCGCTCTCGTGTGGAGCCGGGAGGAGTAATTACAGAGAATCCATCAAATGACTTACTGAGAGCTGCCCGTGTATAGGAAGCACAGCAGGCTGTCGGACAAAAACAAAAAAAAGATAGATAATGCAACCAACTGGAGAAATGATTTTCTCCACAAACTAAATTAAATTAGTGTAAATAATTTTTTTTTTTTTTTTTTTTAAACAAAAGGTGTCCATATAAGGTCTGTTATACAATATACGGTAGATATGTACAGTATACGGATTTTAAGACGTTATAGGCTTATAGCTATAGATTCTAAAGATCATTTTGTAAGAACACCTCAATTACCTTATTTTTCCTCTTTAAAAGAGCTGTGCAAGAACTTTTGCACAACCCCCTTAAAGGGAGAGTTCCAGATTATGGTTTTCAGTAGATTTGTTCATGTACTTACTTACCTCATGTCCATCTTCCCCATGCTTTCCAGTTTTCACTCTGTACATAGCACTTCCTTTAGCCACCCAAACCCATGATGCATTTCTCCTTTCTCAGCACCACCCCTACCACTCTGGGGCGTGACTGACTATCACTGCCCCCATTGCTGCTTTGACATGTCCATGGACACAACATCACAGGAAATAAGAGCTGTATGGACATGTGACCACAGCGCAGAATGGAAGATAGGAGTGTATTAGGGGACGCTACACTGGTCACATGATGTGTCAAGTTAGCAGAGTAGCGGTGATCCCATAGGAATGAGTGGGATTGCTGAGAGTCACAAAAGTATCCTACAGTTTTTACGCAGACAAGTGATGGAAAACCTAGTTAAAGAGGTAGTCCCATCTGGGACAATAGGGGCATAGTGCACCTATACAGAATGGAGCGGGGAAGGTGGTGGCCTAAAGACCCCAGGTTTCGCCAGGTCTGACCACCAACAAGTGCTCTCCCCATAGTCCTGAATGGGAGCACACCACACTTGCGCGGCCACAGCTCCCATTCTTTTCTTTGGGGCCGACGGAAATAGCCGACCCCATAGAAATGAAATGCAGGGAGGCTGCACATGCGCCCTCCACAACTTTCAGGCCTCTGTTCAGTGTAGATGCGGGTCCCAGTGGTGAGTGCTGCTGCATTCTCAAACAGCTGATCAGCGTGGGACCCCCGCTGATCAGATGCTGATGATCTATCCAGAGGATAGATCAGTAAAAAAGAACTGCAGAACCCCTTTAAGTTCTTATTCAGTCCTGCCACAGGCAGGGTCTCCATAGGAACTAGTGTGCGGCAGTCTCGCATCACTCAGGAATAAAGAGACTGCTGCACACACTCCAGCTCCCCAGATCCTCGCTATGGGGAGCCAGTGCAAGGTTTTTGACCTCCCAGATGACATGGTCACATTTGACCACAGCATCTGTGGGGTTAAATGTAAGCAATCGACATTACCAACAATCACATACATTATTCCTGGTTGCCTACTGTTTAAAACAGCAGGCACCTGACAGCTATGGCCCCCACAAGCAGGCTCCATTTTTAAACACCCGACTGCCGACGTAAATTTACATGAGGTGAAGGGGCTAACCTCCTGTTAATACCTATTGGTACAGGACAGAAAGGTTATTAGTGATTGATAGCACTGTGAGTACAAGTGAGCAGACAAAGCCGTCACTGATAACACCTCCTCCCTGTAGCAATAGCTGTTAGAAAAAGGAAAGATATAGATGTATAAGTTTTACTGAATCTTTTCCCACAAAACTATATATCAATGTGCTATCCCAGCTCTATAACGTGGTGCTTTCAGATTGCATTTTATGGGGACCGGTCCTCTTTAAAGGGGTTCTCCGAGTTATATATATTGATGACCTATCCTCAGGATAGGTCATCAATATCAGATCGGCGGGGGTCCGACACCTGGCACCCCCACCGATCAGCTGTTTGAAGAGATGCGCCGTATCAGCGCTGCCTCATCTTCACGGTTTACATGCTGGCAGACACGGGGGTAGTGGTGAGTAGGTGTAATTACACCCAACTGCCCCATTCATTTCAATTGGAAGAATCATTCCCTTAGAAGTCTATGGAAGCGATTCTTCCCATTGAATTGAATGGGGCGGTGAGGTGTAATTACACCTACTCACCACTACCCCCGCGTCGGCCAGCATGTAAACAGTGAAGAGCAGGCAGCACTGATACGGCGCGCGCCTCCTCTTCAAATAGCTGATCGGCGGGGGTGCCGGGTGTCGGACCACTGCCGATCTGATATTGATGACCTATCCTGAGGATAGGTCATCTATCTATCTATCTATCTATCTATATATCTTGGAGAACCCCTTTAATTGATCTTTGAAATGGACCACACCCAGGTGGTATACGTGTACTTTTTTTGCGCATTTATCATGTAGAGAAAGTTAATAGAAGCCACTTACTAAAGTATTATTACCCATTTTGCCTCCTTTGCTGGCTGGATTCATTTTTCCAGGAAGCAATATGGACAATCACAATACATTAGTAAGGGCCTTGTATAAACTTCTTATACATAATAAATGCTATCTGCTGAAATGACAAAAGGAAAAAAAAAAAGTTCTTTAGCAAATTATTCTACAGCTACACAATGTCACAGGTGGGTGCAGTAACTAAAAACCATCTCAGCAGAAAAGAACGGGAGGACTGAGGAGACACTACAGCCCAGAGGGGTAAATGGATCATTTTGTCCTACACTGAGGCAAATGGCTCTAAGAGATTAAAGGGAGTGTCACTATTATATGACCATATACAGTGCTTACATGGCTCTATTTCACACCTACACATGAATGTAATGGTACCTTTGTTATTTTCTTTAGACTTGTAGATGCAAGAAAAGTGTCGTTTAATCCATATGCAAATGAGCACTGGCAAGTGCCCCTGTGTGGTGTTCACTGTGTAGGAGCCCAGGCTGCTCTTTCATGGTTACTCCTCCCTAGCCTCTGCCCGCCCACCTATACCCTTGTGTCATACAAGGAGTGCGGGCAAAAGGCAGAGGCTGGGGAGGAGTAACCATGAAAGAAAGCAGAGCAGCCTGGGCTCCTACACAGTGAACACCGCCCCTGGGCACTTGACACTGCTCATTTGCATATGGATTAAACAACATTTTTCTTGCATCTACAAGTCTAAAGAAAATAACAAATGTACCATTACATTCATGTGTAGGTGTGAAACAGAGCCATGTAAGCGCTGTATATGGTCATATAGTGGTGACACTCCCTTTAAGGAGGTGGAGAGAATGTGCAACGGTTTGCTGTGATGATAGTGAAGACACCTCGGGGTTAGTACACATTTGGCCTTTCAGAAAAATAAAAATTAGAGCCCACCCTGTAACGTTTGACAGAGCAGGAGTTGCAGACTCATTTCAGGGTATTTAAATCCTTTATGTAGGAAGGCTTTCAGTGGAAAGAACATGCATCATGAATCAACACAAAGGAACCATCAATGATTCATACACCTTAGATAGCCGCCCAATGCTTATTCAGCTGTCAGCTATTCCTTCCAACCCACATACACACTTGCCTGACATTTACATACGTAGTTGTACAGCTCACCCTTTTAAAGTTTCTTGTAGACAAGCCAGCTCCTTGGCTCTCTCCTTGTTCACCTTCTCTAGTTGGAGTATCATTTTCTCTGCCTCTTCCTCCTGTTGTTGTAGCCTATCGAGCTCATCCAGTGCCCCCTCTAGCTCTTCTTCCAGAAGACCCCTCTCTGTCATTGTTTCTTCCTGCACTTTCTGCAGTTCCAGCTTAAGTGCACTGGAGGTCTCCTAAGGTAAAGGACAATTATGTTCAATACGGTCAGAGGTAGAGGTCATTGAAATGGAACAAGCACAGACTTCAGGGTTACCAGCTCTTGCTGCAGGAGCGTTTTCAGCTCTTCCTCTTGTTTTTGTAAGGTCTGACGCTGCCCATCTCCTTGGCTCATTTCTTGCTTTAAGGCTTCCAATTCTGCATATAAACTGTTCTCTCTGGAGTTGCTTTCAAGCAGGAGATTTGCTGTAATGCATAGAAACACGTCAACACACTGACTGAGGCAAAGGAGGTCTCCGAGTACACTGTCTGAACTTACCCTTTTCTTGCAGTTGTACAGCGTACTTGTCCTCCAGCTCTTGCATTTTGGCCAATAACTCCTCTTCTTTTTGCCTGAAGTTGTCCCTTTGGCTTACTTTGTCCAGCTCCGTCTGTTTTAAGCGCTCCTCGGTTTGGTCTATAAGCAGCTTGTAGTTTTCAGCTTGTAAAACGACATCACTGAAAACAGAGTTACAAGCATCATATTTAAGGTGTCTCCGACCATAATCAACCTTCTGTAAAAGCAAAAAGATAAGAAGCCTTTGCCACTATAAGCCCCACCCTCCCCAGGAAATTCACCGACAACCTAGGCACAATGCCTTGCAGGGCTAGCTCGGCTGAATGCAATGAGCCATTCTGGAGAAAAAGTACTTTAAATTTACATGCAAAGGAGCAGTTAAGTGCACTGATGACAGGACCAGGCCACTTAGTGCACTCTTGATCCCCCTGCACCAACTGCTCATTTGCATACAGATTTTTTTTTCTCCAGAATGAAGCAATGGATCAGTAAGTGAAAGGTATCATTACACTGATACATGATAATAGTGGATTTCCTTAGTGACAGATTTTGATGATTGTAAACTGAGGATCTAGTAAGATGGAAAGTTTTTTTTTTTTTAAATAAATCAGCGTTAAAGTAATATGAACACAGAGGAGCAGATACACTTAATGCTTCAGTGCAGAATTCGCCAAATTAATTATGATTTAAGTTATTACAGTTGACTTCTCTCCAGGCAGTCCGTGTGCCAGAAGATGAAATCTGTATCTGGCATAAATGAACCTAAATCTGTAGGTCTGCTGAAGGCTCAGCCCATTTTTCTTACCACTTTATGAAAAGCAGCGACTGAAGTTAAAGGGCTTCTGAAGTTGTTTAAAACTGATGATCTATCCTCTGGATAGATCATCAGCATCTGTTTGGCGGCGGTCCGACACCCGGGACCCCCGCCAATCAGCTGTTTGAGAAGGCAGTGGTGCTGCAGGAGCGCCGCGGCCTTCTGTGTTTTCCTTAGGCCCAGTGACGTCACGACTAGTATCACTGGCCTGGGCGGGGCTAAGCTCCGTTCATGTGAACAGAGCTTAGCCCCACCCAAGCCAGTCATACTAGTCGTGACGTCACTGGGCCGGCGGTAAAAACAAAGGCCGCGGCGCTCCTGGAGCGCCTCTGCCTTCTCAAACAGCTGATTGGCAGGGGTCCCGGGTGTCGGACTGCTGCTGATAAGATGCTGATGATCTATCCAGAGGATAGATCATCAGTTTTAAACAACTGCAGAACCCCTTTAAGTAAAAAAATATTGCAAATATGGTGTGAACAATAATTTTGCCTAAAAAAATGGTCCGAGAATCCGCCAGATAAGGGCCCTTTCACACGACCGTATACCCTCCGAGACATACGGTCTGTGAGCGGGCCATATGTCCCAGAGCGACATCGATTGTGTGCACGGGAGTACCCAGCATCATAAATTACAATGATGCTGTACACGTCGGGCCGCCCGCGGGGCTATTGTCCCGCACTCATATGATTTTATGAGTGCGGGACAATAGCCCCGCGGGTGGCCCGATGTGCACAGCATCATTGTAATCAATGATGCTGGGTACTCCCGTGCACACAATCGATGTCGCTCTGGGACATATGGCCCGCTCACAGACCGTATGTCTCGGAGGGTATACGGTCGTGTGAAAGGGGCCTAAATCGCTGAGTGTTCACAGAAGAGCTCGTTAGTGATTTGGCAGCGTAAAGGGGCCGCTGATTAACCAATGAACAAACGCTCGTTTGTCAGGTAATATGCTCTTCTGTGCAGACACCTAAATAGTCGTTTGCAGGTAGCAGATCGAGTCGGCAAACAAGTCGGTAAGGGGAAGAACAATGGCATAGCAATCGCTCCTACCCATACTGTGGAGGAGATTGCTGCATGTCTCCTCCACTGAAGAGGTGATTGTCAGGAAGGAATGCTTCCTTTCCAACAATAGACTGCAAAACTGACCTGTATAAAGGGACCTTAACACAACACATGTACAAAGATGGCCAACTTTTTACGTATGGTACATCTAGAAATAAGCAACAAAGCAATGCACCAATTAGGTGAGATTCTCGCCCTCCAAAAAGCAATTCTGAGATTAACCTCATCTGCTCCAGAGTGGCGGTCAGTTTCTTCTCAGTCTCTGCTTTCTCCTGTATCAGCTTGTTTCTTTCCTCTTTTGTTTCAGCACTGTGAAGGGACAGAAGATGTGTCACATTCACCACGAGCTGGTTTTAAAAGGAAACTAATGTGTTTTAGTGCTCATTAAATCGGTACAGAGACTATGATTTACAGCTTAGCAGTCAGTTCTTGGTGTCTACCAGAAACTGCAATCATTATAAACACTAGCAATACAGGTAGTAGAGCTGCAAAGTTGAGCATTTTCTATAAAGATGCTATTCTGCAGTTAATAAGATTACTTACAGCTCTCCTTCAAGTTGAATAACTTTTTGTAGAGCTTCATCTAACTTAGTTTGAGCTTGCAGGAGTTTGTGTTCTGTGTCTTCCAGTCTGTCAAGGGCCTGCAAAAGGAGGTTTCAGACATATGTGGTTTAGAAAATACAACTTTCTACTCAAGTTTAAAATGAAGCCTTAGAATTAAATGTGACAGTATTATGGAACAACCATACATAGGAGTTTTCTAAAGCACAGTGCCCTCCAGTGGCGATTGAGCTAAACTTTTTTTTTATAGGATAGTTTTATTTAACCCCAAACTAATATTGTGAACATTCCTTGTGGCGTGAAATAGAATAGCATTTATCAGTTTTTTTGGGTGTGGTTTTTATGGCATTCACAGAGGACTAAAAATAACATGACAACCTTGTTCTGCGGGTCAGTACAATTACAGCAATACTAAAGTTACATACTTATGTTTTACTACTTTTACATAAAACGTTTTAAAAGAATTCTTTGTATAGCCATAATCTAACGCCCATAAGTTTTCATGTTTGTCTACAGCGCTGTGTGGTTTATTACTATCATTTTGCGGTATATACAACTTTGTTATTAAGGCATCCATCGCACAGAATGGATATTTCATAGTTTGGACATGACAATACCATATATGTTTATTTTTATATTAAAATTTTGAAGGGGCCAATTTGAATTTTAGTATTGGTTTTAAAAAATAATAAATTATACTTTAGTTCACTTTGGAAGTACAGTTTCAACCCCTTCTAGGGATTGTGCAGTGATAATATTGACAACCTATCCTTGGGCGGGAGTTTGACTCCTGGCACCTCCACTGGTCATCTGCTTAAATTCACCCAGGCAGCCCTCCTGAACAGGGCATCGGAGCATCTCGTGCTCCGATGCCCTCCTTTGCCCTGCGCTAATTAGTGCAGGGCAAAGGCATTTAGCCCAGTTCCGGTGACGTACTGGGCTCTGCCGGGTGCCTCCGCCCGGCAGTGTGCTATGTAAACAAAGAGCCCTTGCCCTGCGCGATCCAGTGCAGGGCAAGGGAGGGCATCGGAGCATGAGATGCCCCGATGCCCTGTTCAGGCGGACTGCCTGGGTGAATATAAGGGTATGTCCGGGTTCAGGTTAAACAGGTTGCGTTTCTCATTCGAGCGCTGCATCCTCTTCAATATTTAACTGCATGTCACCTTTTTTGCAGAGGACAAGTGTAATTACAGATTCTTCTCCCATTCAAGTGAACAGGAGAGGAAAGTGGGCGCAGCAACGCTTCAAACAGCTGACCAGCAGGGGTGCAAAAAGCCGGACCCCCCACCGCTCAGATATTGATGACCTAGCCAGAGGATAGCTTGTCAATATTATACCACTATGCAAACCCATTAAAGGCCAGTTTTCAACCCAACCTTATATTTTTAAATTGTGCCATTTTGGAATACATATGGTGTCTGGAAAGCTCTTTTTGGTGGTTAAATGTGGTAAAACTTTATTCTGCAGGTCAGTATGTTTACAAGACTACCAGTTATTACATTTGCACAATAAAAACAGGGTATTGCAGTGTATTATGCATATCAGTGTAAAACTGACAGGAAGCCAATATGGCAGCCCTGGTGGACTTTGTAAGGCCATAGCAATCCATTGGCACCCTGTAATCACTATTGGGAGGCTGATAGGATGACAGAGGGAGCCCCCCATGTCTAACCCCTTACAGCCCATTCACAAGCGCTAGTGATTGGAAGAACAGTTCATTCCCAATCATTGACCCTTGTAAACCATCAAGAACAATTGCTTCTAGGAAGCAGATCTTATGTTAACAGGTATGAACAATTATTCGAGGTAACATACCAATTATTCCATGTAACCAGCACCAGCTGACTTGCTGGATAATTGATATGCACTCTTTACGGGCAGATTAACTGCCTGTTTATTTGTGACCTTAGATGCTGCAGTTACTATTGATTGCTACATCTAGCAGTCTGGAGCTGCAGCAGTGTCTTCTGTAATATACATGTATTGCGGATTGTGCAGCCTCTTGGTTGTATACATGAACAGTGCATTCTGCCAAGGGATTAACCCCGTAACGGTTTTGCCAGAGTCCAGCTCCAGCAGAGGGTAAAGTAGCTAACTGAAAGGGGGGAGCTCTCCCTCAGAGGCTGCCATCTCCTAAATGGTAGCAGCTAAAAAGATGCAACTGGTCTTGTTTGAAAGCAGACATTCAAAACTGACAGCAATATGTTCAGGACAGAGGAAGATATCACTGAAAGAAAGTCGGGATGCTGTGAATGCAGCTGAAAGCGAAAGTAAAAACTTACAATTATTCCAGACTTGATTTCTAACAGTGATTTCTCCTCTGTTGCTTGGACTTTAGCTGTCATTTTGATCTTGTATGACAGCTTGGACTGTCAGCTTTCAAAGATGCATGTTTCTAGCTGCTACAATTCAGGAGATATCAGCATCTAAAGCAGCCCTCCCCCTCCAGTTATCCACTTTTCACACTGCCCAAGCTGGACTCAGGCAAAACAGTTTAGGGGGTTAAAGGGTTTTTCCAAGTTTATTTTTTTACCGATTACCTATTCTCTGGTTAGATCAGTATCTGATTGGTTAGTGTCTGACACCCGGGACCCCTGATTAGCAGTTTGAGAAGCCATTGGAGCCCTTGTGAGCACCACTGCCTTCTCGCAGCTCACCAAGCACAGCGCCGTACATTGCATAGTAGCTGAACCCCATTCATTTCTATGGGACTGAGCTGCGACTAGGCCACATGACTGATGAAGATGTCACTGGCCCAGGGGAGGATTGGGAACTTAAAGTTGCCCTGGGAAGAAAAAAAACTAAAAAGTGGCCCCATGTTGTAGCTGGGTACAAACTGACAAGACAGGACAACAGAAGTAGGCAGAGTCTGCAATACCATACTGCAGCACAAAACACCGCCCCAGCAGAACCAAATACGACAGGGCAGGAGATTAACTTTTTCCATGCATTTTGATATTAAATACTACCACTACCAGCATTCCAGTCAAGATGAGAGAAACTGGGCAGACTGATGCTAGATTGATTTAGGCAGACCTACCTATTGAACATCCTTCTTCCAAATAACCGTCCATTAGTTTACTTACCAGCTAAGAAAATACACGGTATTTATTGTACACTCACCAGGATCTGCTCAGATATTTGAGAAGCTGCAATCTGTAATTTGCTCTCATATTCGCTTTCTTGGGCGCTCATTTGTAGTTTGAGATCCTGGAGAGTAAATTACACAAGTGACTTCATTATATGATACATCCACTCATTATTACGAAAGCTGCTCGGCCTCACCATTAAAAATAGAGAGATGAGCTGCTATACAAAGTAAGGGCTCCTGCACACTGCAGAGTGGGCTCCTGTACTGCAGGAACCCAAAGGCTCATTTACCTGCATCTTTTCATGGGCACTGGATAGGTATTCTTCCAGATTCTTATTCTCTCCTTTCAATTCTTCAATTAACACTGAAAGAAACCCAAGAAAGTCTCATATTTAACATGAAATAATTGCACTGAGCAAGAAAAAGTGTAAACAAGAAGCATTTCCATCAAAGGGGTTGTCGGCTTTTTTATATTGAGGACCTGTCCTCTGGATAGGTCATCAATATCCGATTGGTGAGGGCAGACTGCCAGCATCCTGCTGATCAGCTGTTTGAAGACACTGCATCGCTCTTACGAGCGTTACCTTCTCTACCTGCCCGCTGTCACAACTGTAGCGGTTAGCAGGGGTGAATACAAGTATGGCGTTTCCATCTACTTCAATGGTACGACTCCTTCCTATTCACTTGAATACGAATGCTGCTTTCTCGTCAAACAGCTGATAGGTCATCAATATCAGATTGACTTATCCTCAGGATAGGTCATCAATATTACAAAAGTGGACAACCTACATCAGGGAATTTTCATTTTCTACTACCTGCCTTCTTGGAGCCATACCTTAATTTTATTTAATTTTTTTGACCATGGCATCTGAGGTATTAAAATGCCTGCGATCAGCATTACCGCAGAAGTTAGTCTTAGGTGTCTGCTGTATGGAAAAACTTTAAAGACCCAGCTTCTGCCATATTATTACAGCGGAGGTCAGCCTTTCCATTATGTCAGGTGATTTTAATATAGGGTATTTATGGGTTACTGTCTCTGGGGGTGTGTGAAGTAGTTTTTGCCCCCCCCCCCTCCCGCATAAGGTCATACAAGACCTATGTGTGGGGGAACATTTAACTTTTTTTAGATTTCTTCTGTAATGTGTTTCACATATTAGCCCCAGTTCTTAGGGGAATACAGTCCTAGTGTAGTACAATGCTGTAGAGCCTCACTGCAGAGCTAATCAGGTCTGCTAAGGCCCAGGAACTCGTGCAGACACCTGTTCCCCCAGTGATCAAACACCAACCAAAATAAGTACAATAAGTACTTACAAAATAAGTACAATACACAATACTATAAAAGCATTCAAAGTTGAGAGCCCTTAAATTCTTATCCTTATCTTCTGTTACCTTGTGCTTGTTCAAGCTCTTTCTTCAAGAATTCATTATGCATAGAGGCATCTTGCTGACTCTCAACTGTAGCACAGATAAAAAGACATTTAAGATCGTTGCCTGTATACACACACATCACCTTCCCACATCTCCCAAACACTTCTGAGTAAGCCATAAGTATGACTGACCAACTCTTCCCTGGCTGTCCATAGAAAGAGGAACAGGGACTACTTTACAGAATACGACTTAAACCCCATTCACAAACCTTTACAGAAATATGCAACCCTTCGCATTTTCTGTATAACTCTGGATAGAGTTTGCAAGTTCACCCTTCAGAATACAAGTCATATGCACAGGTTTAGTTTTAGGAGCTTCCTTGAACGTTCCAGATGTTATCACTTCTACTGTCCTGGAGAACAGCAGCACCCTCTGGTCACCATGAGTTATATACTGGATGGAAGGGATATAATGACAGAGCCAATTCCCTGTGGTACATCCAATCCAGCAGTGAAAATTAAAAGGATATGAGGTAAGTACTCCGTGCAGTGACAGCAGTCATTTTACAAAAAAAAAACCTTATCACATACCTAGAAGCTTATTCTTTTCCGTCAGAGATTGCACGTCAGCCTTAGAAACATCCAAGCTTTCTTGCAGGAACTGGATTTGTCCTTCAAAGCTTGCCTGAAGGACATTCATTTCCTATGATAAAACAAAATCCCATTGAAAAGTTGTGTATTTGAAGAGAATGTCGGCCCTCATAACTGCTATATCTGTGAAAACACACTGGTTTGGGA